>PVKC010019556.1:0-19037 GCA_004027635.1 Crocidura indochinensis
GTGTATTTATGTCATATTTAGTTCTTAATGTTCTAGAAGAATTCCAAAAGTTGGTTTTCAAGATGCCTTATGTTATGAGAGCATCTTAATGTGGTCTTTAATAGGCTGCAATACTAGGTTGTATCACTAGGTTTTGGAAACTGGCAGATAAAGTTTTATATTTCAGACAAAGTTTTATATTTCTAGTTATGGTTTTCACCCAGTCAAAGTTTATCTCCAAGCAACTTTCATTTGACTAGAGAAAAGTTTAAGCAATTATGCCAGTAGTGGGCTAAGGTGCCTTTAATTCCAAAGGAGGTCCTTAGAATCATCTAAAAATAGTTTTGATTCTACTTCATACATTTAGTGTTCTAAAGGGCTTTGATCTTGTTAAGGTTATTTGTGGTCTAAATAGCTACAGAATTTTAATAGAAATAAGTGAAATTTGACTTTATAGTAATTGACACCTAAGGGAAAACTTATTAAATGTAGTAATCTTTATCCACCATGTAAAAGTTCTTATTTTTAAGGTCAGTCATTAACGGTCTTCTTTACTTTTTTAAAAATAGTGTATATAAAAGTAAGAATATCTATTCATAATTAAGTAGGAAACACTAAGATAGGTAATCTAATGAGACATTCTGTCCAATTTAGCCACATTTAAAGCAACATTTCCTCAATTTTGTTAATAAGAAAAAATAGATGGTGTGTACAAGGCATCAACATTTGATGAATATTTAAACAAATAAACATTGGTATCTTTTAAATTGCATGCTTTAATTAAGTGTGAAAAGATGAGAGGATTTTTTTTAAAAATTGTAGTTTCCATTTTTAGAATTTCTTGAGGGAATTTATTTTAGAAGAATGGTTTTCTAACAGTAGCATTTACTATTTATCAGTTGATGTTCAAATCTTATTATGCCTTAAATTTAAGAAGGAAGCTTCTCTTGAATATAAGAAATTTCACTCCTGGGATCTCATTTCAGTGACTAATAGTCAGATGGTTAAAGAATTACTCTGTTTTATAGTTTAAAAACGCAATAGATTGTGCTTTGGAGTAGTACCTAAGAAAACATAGGTTCTTTTGAAGAAACAGAATTAAAACATATAATAATAAAATTGAGAGTAAGACCATGGAAGAACTAGGATACATCATTTTAATAAAGTACAAAGGAAAGCATTCTACCTATTTACTGAGCACTGTGGTTTCTGATTGGGAGGCATTTTTTTCTTTAAAAACAATACAATTTTCCATAGCTTGTTTATATATTGATTCCATATTATCAGAAGCATATAACGATTATAAACAGGAAATGATTTTTTCACTTTTCTTTACATAACAGTTTCTCCATCTTTCACTATCTTGTTTCTTACATGTCACTATCCTACTCATGACTGATCCCATAGACTAGTGACATTATTCCCCGCCCCCCATTTCCATCTTTTCATGTGTGCATCCATGTAATATTCTGAGATTTACAGGAAGCCTTATACCTATTCTTTGGGAAATGCTAATTCAGAGGGCTCTTATATCAATGACATCTTCAGCTTAAAGAATGTTTTAGTTGATTATTTCCCTAAATAGAACTATCATCATACAGCTGGAGTAATAGTGAGCTTAGGAGACCAAATAGAAGGCCAACAATGAACTTACATACAAAGCAAGAGCATTACTCAATGTAATATTTTTCAGACTTCCTTGCTATAATATTTTGATTATGGCCAAGAATATACTTCATATTATTCAAAAAAATTTATCTTGCTGAAGTTTTATGTGTATTTAAATGTTTTTATTTTGTACTATAGTAAAATGATAATTTCTAATATTGGCTATGTTACTTTATGGCCAAAGTAATTCTTAAATAAAAATCATTTCATAGTTTCTTTAATAATATCTAAAACTCTCTAACATTGTGAACACTTACTTTCTAACAAATATGTTTTACCGTTAAACAAATAAATTACATTTTTCATGCTTGATTAAACAACTGTCACAATATCTTCATTTGAAAACATCTTTACATAAAATTACAGTATATATTCTAGTATAAGTCGACTCCCCTAATTTTACCCTAAAAACTAGTAAAACTTAGTGATGGGAGTATAAACCGAGGTGGGAAATGCACCAGTAAGTGGTAGATTTTAAAAATAAAAATATATTCCCAAAACAATTACAATAATTGAGAAAATAATACGTTAAATGTTTTTCAATATTTCTTGCTGAAGAAAAACTGTAAACTAGCAACAATAACTTTAAAACTTTAAGTGCAGAAAACTTAAGCTTAACAGGTAATCAAGCTAAATCACAATGGTTAAAATCCTTCAAAACTTGATTTCTCATCATCATCATCATCATTTGTATGTCCGAACAGAGCTTCAACTGTACCTGAGGTGAAGGTATCAGCATAGTCATTGTCATCATCACTGAGTTCACAGGTATAATCATCACTACTGTTGGTCTCATACAAAGTGCAGAATATTGTGGGTTAAATAGTTTTGTGCTATACAGTTCAATTCAGCTGCCTACCTTTTCGACTCAGCCATGCCTTGTGGATTGAGCTGAAACACTGCCCCCTCCAGCAGATGGCAGATGACAACTGGAGACTACATGATTTGATTCAGTGCGTGTGCACCAAATCAAATAACCTGTATGACCTGAGTATAAACCTAGTTCGTAAGGGGGCACAAATTTTGTGCCAGAAAAACTCAGTTTATACTCAAGTATATAGGTATATCTGCAAATGGTAATTGAGGTATTTTGTAGATTGGAATTTAGGATATTTTGGAAATCCCACCTCTTGCCATTGGTGCTCCATCCTTGGAGACCTTTTTGATATATAGGTCTTCGAGTGTTCTGCCTATTTTATTCTCAATAAACTTTATAGATTTGGGTATGATTTCAAGGTCTTTGATCCATTTTGAGTTGACTTTTGTATAAGGAGTGAGGTATGGGTCAATTTTCACTTTCGTACATGTGGTTTTCCAGTTGTACCAACACCATTTGTTGAATAGACTTTTTTTGTGTTTGTTTCATTTCAAGTTCTTGACTCTTTTGTCAAATATTAGTTGGCTGTATATCTGGGGGTTTATGTCCAGTAATTCTGTTCTGATCCAAGAATTTCCACCTCTTGCTCTTGCTCTGTGTAATTCGTCTTCTTGAGTATGAGCAAGGGTTATGAATGATATAACACAGTTTACATGGTAAATTTTCAATGAAAGGCAAAAATAATTTTGGAATATTCTCATGTAAATAATATTTCTAATCAATGCGGGGATAAAAAAATGTAATATGTAGACTTCTCCTACTGCCTCTGGAGCCATGTAGACTTCTACTGCTTCTTGGGCCCCAGCTCATAACTGCCATTTTCTTCCTCCCTGCTGCCAAGCTCATGATTAACTATTATCTAAGGAATGCAGGAAACCACATAATTTCCTGATCTATGTCTTAATTGTCATAAGACTGCTGCAAGGTTGTGTTTCCCTCAAACTTAAAATAGTCACAAGATTTTTTTTGTACGTTTTCCTTTAGCACCGCATCTGGTTGTAACTAAAACTGCTGACAAAATATACCATATAAAAACTTTGTTCAAGTCTGCGAAGGGGTCTTTGTCCTTAATGCTGCGTTGAGCAGTAGGGAACATTGGCCTTGGCATGCCAGAATAAAATTTCACCTTTGTTCTTTGCATTGTCTTATGAGTGTCTTCTTGGAGTGCCCGGGGACCCTAAGGAAGGAGACTTTATTTTACCCTAACATTTGGCGACCTCCCTAAAAATTAATAGACTTCAAGTCAATCCAAAGAAAGATGATACCAATAGATCTGAATGCATCTGGAGATTTCTTGATAAGAGGATGTAAAGATAAGAGAATGAATTCATAAAGCATCCAATAAACCCTTAGTTTGGCACATCAAATACTTAAGTTTTCATAAATATCTTAGCACAACACAGAAAAGGAATTTAAGACTTAATAAGAAAAAAGGCACTAAATTAGATCAACAAAAACAAACCTATATTATATTTCCTAAAATAGCTCAGCATTTCACCATAATGTTGAGAGGGCTTTATAGGCTAAAGAACATCAAAATCTTGTAAAGTTTTGTAATAGATGTAATTGCAGTTGCTAGTAAGTGAGAAAAGTCAATTTTCATATTTCAGTGGTTTTAACAACTCTCTAAATGGCAAGATCAAGTAGTAGCACTTACCATAACTGATAAAGTGAATGGAATATCCATATTAATTGAATAGAGCTAATGTGGTGTCAGATTGATCTGACACATAGTAATATTTAGAGATAGCTTATATGTCATGAAAATAGTATAGAGTATACATAACCAAAATTCTGTACGCAAATCTTGCTACCATGAAAATTATTGACATTTTTTCCAATATTTAAGTCTGAATCATTTCATAGTTCTGATGTCTAGACATAATATGTTTGGTTGAATTTAAGAACTGGTGTAAAAGGCATCAAATGTTTCTAGTATTTTCTTTAAAAAAAAACATGGCAGCATCATTTATTGAATCCAATAGATGTAAATTGTTATTGCTTTATTCTTAATAAATTTTTGTGAGAATTGATTTTCTATTCTAATTTGAGGCAATGAGGTAATGTGAATCAGTGATCATATTTAGTAGGAATGTGGATCCAGTGAATACCTGCACAATAAATACCTATCCAGTTCTCATGTTAACTCAAATGTAAATGCCTGTTAAAATAATTTTTTTTTTGGTTTTTGGGTCACACCCGGCAGTGCTCAGGGGTTACTCCAGGCTCCATGCTCAGAAAATGCTCCTGGCAGGCACGGGGGACCATATGGGGCACCAGGATTCGAAGTGATGACCTTTTGCATGAAAAGCAAATGCCTTACCTCCATGCTATCTCCAGGACCCCCGTTGAAATAATTTTTAAAACTCCTAAATAGGAGCTGGAGCAGTGGCACAATCAGTAGGGCCTTGCATGTGCTAACCTAGAAAGAACTGTGGTTTGATCCGACAGCATCCCATATTGTCCCTCAAGCAAAGAGCTATATCTGAGTGCATAGCCAGGAGTAACCCTTGAGCATCACAGGGTGTGGCCCAACTCTCTCACAAAGTCCTAAATAAAATTCAGAAAATCATAGTATTGAATAAATAAATAAAAACAAAAAGAAAACAAAAAAACACTCATCAAGGGCTGGTGCAATTGTATTGTGGTTAGGGTACTACAGTTGGATAGAGGCAACCTGGGTTCAATCCTATGCATCCCATATTCAGAAGTGACCCCTGAATATAGAACAAGAATCATACTACCGTATTTATTCTAGTATAACATGCAAAATTTTCTACCAAAAAAAGAAATCAAAGTTTGGGTGTGCGTTTTAAACGAGGGCTGGGGTGGGTGGCAGTGGCGGCTGGTCCATTGAGGGCGAAGGCGAATTGTGAGTTCACACTGCGCCTTTTATGGGCTGCAGTCGCCCACTGTATGTGAGGGTGAAGAAAAAAACACCTCAAGAAACCTGGAATATCTTTCTTGACATCCTCGGTTCTAACATCATGGGAAGACATAATAAAATAAATGATCAAGAGTTTTTTGAAGACAGGCACAGAAGACGACCTGCTGTGGAATTCAGATTCAGAAGAAAGCGAAGAAACTGGAGAAACAGATGTTCCTGCCAACTGTACACTGATGAAAAATTAACTCGAGAAGAATGGAAACAACTCTTTAGTGTGTCTGATTATGAATCTGACTTGGAAGAATTTTAAACAAATATTGTTACGGGTCATTTTATTTCAGTATTGTGTTTATACCAGTTTACATTGTCAATAAATGATTTCTATCATGGACGCCCGTGTTCAACAATGTTTTTTTGTTGATTACAATGCTTGGTATGAAACAAAATTTAATACCTATTTTTAATAGAAAATTAGGCGTGCGTGTTATACATGGATGCATATTATACTCTAATAAATACGGTAGATACCATGTACAGTGCTCATTACAACAATTTATTGATAAAATACTCCACTTCACCCATTTCCTTTTATTATGTCTTCAAATAGGGCCTAAAGCATATGATCATTCAGACCAATGAAACTGTCAACAGCACACCACAGACTTATGCTACAGGTCCCACTCATCGAATATGTTTTTGCAAATAACCATTTTTTCCTTCTTTCTTACTCTCCTTTCTTCTTTTACTTCATCAATTCAATTTATGTTAAATAAAGCCCACACTATCAGTTTCTCTTTAGTAAAGGAACCTCATACGTAAGATTTGGTGGGTGATACCTCATAGGTTAGTCACCACTCATAGTACTCACTGCCACATTGCTTAGTACTCTACACGTGAAAACTATGCTTATCCTAAAATGTTCCAGTCACTATCTAACCCTGAAACCTTCACTTAGCAAAGTCCACATTCGTCATTGATGAAGTGCCTAGAAATTGGAAAATCTTTCAACTCCGATGCACCAGCTCATATTTTTAGAATTATTTTTACTGTATTTACTTATTTTTCTTTTCTCTTGTCTTTTGTTTTCCTTTTTTATCTCTCCTAATCTTTATCTTAGCATTATAATTATTTATATTTTCTTAATTCAGTTATTTCTTTTTTTTGGGGGGGGGCTACATCCGTTTGATGCTCAGGGATTACTCCTGGCTAAGTGCTCAGAAATTGCCCCTGATTTGGGGGAACCATATGGGATGCTGGAGGATCTAACCAAGGTCCTCCCTTGGCTAGTGCTTGCAAGGCAGACACTTTACCTCAAGCACCACCTATTTCTTAAGAGCTCAAATCCATCCTATGAGGGTAGAGCCTCCAACAACTTTAGAGTAGATCTTTAATATCTGATTATATGATTATATGATTTTATGAGTTTGTATACAGTGGACTCCTCTCTGATTACCAAATCTAAATTGTAAACAATCCATGCCTATTGTGTATATTGTTAAATAGAACTAACATCAATAAAAAATGTTAAGTATCTAATTTTATTGTTTTTGGTTTTAGAGCTCTACCTGGTATTCACTAAATTTCTCATGAGTTTTTTTAGGACTCATTTTTTGGTAGTCTTCAGGGGTCACCCAAATGAAAAGTGTGCACACTACCTCTTTAAATTATCTTTCTGACCCTGAGATTGTTATCAATGTTCTTAAAACTTATACAAAATGATCATAAATTCTATGTTAGAAAAAATGATTCTTTCAGGGAGCACCGATTCAAATAACTGATATCTCATCTGAAAATATGGATGCCAAGTTATATAATTGACTCATTACTATATATAAGTGTTTATCATCTCTTATTAACCAAGTCATTTGAATGTCTTTCATACAAGTATGGATGTAGTTTGTGGGTATTGAGTTTACTTTCTCTAAATCTTTGTAAATTGCTTATGAAAAAGAAACCTATTTCATAATATCATCATTGAATAAAACTCTTTGTACCCATGTTAGGGAAGGAGAATATATAAAAATAACTCAGCACAAAAATACTTGTATAGAATTTGGATAGCATTTTAATTCAGTGTCCTTTTAGCCAATTCCCTAGTAAAGCTGATGTTTAGCCAGTTTTGATGTCATATAGACTACATCAAAAACACATATTAAAAATGTAAATATTTTATATGATCAAACATATTTTTAGTCTGTATAAGGCCCTGAGTTCTATCTTTATATTATGTGGTTCTCCAAGCAGTACAGGATATAATTCTGATGATCCTCAAGCATTTCCTGGTCCAAGTTACCGCACTTTATCACAACCCATTTACCAATCATAAGCATAGTTTCATACAAACAAGTAACAGTGGGAATGCTCCCTAGGTTCCAGATCACTAATGACAGGTTGACTATATAAATATTATATATACATAAATATAAAAAATTAAAATTGAAATTTTTTTTTTGGTTTTTGGGCCACACCCGATGACACTCAGGGGTTACTCCTGGCTATTTGCTCAGAAGTCGCTCCTGGCAGGCACGGGGGACCATATGGGGAACCAGGGGATCAAACCGCAGTCCGTCCTAGGTTAGCGCAGACACCTTATCTCCAGCGCCACCGCCCGGCCCCCAAAATTGAAATTTTTCAAATCCCTTCTCATTATTGGTGGGTATGTAATTTTCTCTACTATATCTAACCTCAAGGAAAATATTACCAATGATCTAAAATATCAACATGTTTGACTTCATTTTGTTGTGGTTTATGTTCTGGTGCTTATGCTCTGAACAAGCACTACACAAATTCTTGGATGTGTCTGCTAATAATACAGGTTGACAGTGAAGCTATCTTGACAGTCATGTGGACTTGATTTGAAGCACAATTTAAAACCGATTGATAAGAATCAATCTGATTTCTCTCCTACAAATACCATAATACAGGGTGTCTTCCTTAGTCTCCCTTGCTTTCGTAATATAACTTCCTCTCCCCTGATGGCACTGAGACTCTGTTGATATATATATATATATATATATATATATATATATATATATATATATATATATATATATATATATGTTGGTTTTTGGGTCACACCCGGCAGTGCTCAGGGGTTACTCCTGGCTCCATGCTCAGAAATTGCTCCCAGCAGGCACGGGGGACCATATGGGGCACCGGGATTCGAACCGATGACCTTTTGCATGAAAGGTAAACACCTTACCTCCATGCTATCTCCCGGGCCCCCTCTGTTGATATTTTAATGACACTATCATTCCAGCTATTTCATATCATGGTCCCTTATTTTCTGTACTTTGCTAGGCATTTTTTCCTTGCTTTTCAGCGATACATCTGTGACTTTATTCTTTTCAGTCTTTTAAAATTCATTCAGTATTTTTCCACTCTCTCATTAGATTATAAGTGCTTTTGTAATCCCCCACAGTTCTATGTATAGTCAACTCTTGATTATCTGAGCTAATGGAGGGAAGCATTAGCATGGATGATATCAGAGGACAAATAAATTTCCCAGGGGTTTGCATCAATTCTATGAAAACATCAGTCCTGGAGGCAGGCAAACTAAAGCTGAAGAGATGCAGAGAAGCATTTGAATGAAAGAGTGAGATGTCACATTCTCACAGGCGAGTGAATTACTGCTGCAGCTGCTAGGGAAATTTTGTTTCAGTCTGGCCAGGCTGTGAGAGATTCTCAAGAGAGAGATTCCACAGATCTCTGGGCATGAGTCCTCATCTGGACTATCCCTGTTGGCAACAGTACCAGATTAGAACAATGGAATTACAATAAGTGAATAAGAAAAGCCATAAGAAAATTTTCACTCACATTTCAACAAAATAAAGGCTTTGTAAAGTAGAAAATTAAGCTGTTATCTTCAGGAGAGGCCTTACAATTGAACAAGCTTTCTCTTCCCTTCAACTCTGGCTTCTCCCTTTATGCCTTAAATACTTTATCAAATGTTGGGGGAAGATGTACATATAAGTAGCAAAAATAGTGATTCGCTAGAGAAAGAAACTTTATTATAACACAGAAGCTACTATTCATAAAATGTGTGGTGGAACATTCTAATTGCATACCATGTATATTTAAGGAATAATTATAGAAAGATGCTCTGCGTGTCTGATTAGAAAAGCTTTTAATTTCTTATTATTGAGGGATGTACTTCTATGAAAAGGTAGAACTGTTTGGTTATGTAAGATAGAATTAAGAAAATAAACCTTCTTTAAGCTCCTACTATATTCTCCACAAACATTCTACTTACTTATTTTTTACTTTTTATTATTATTATTATAAGCCTATAAGATAATTATAATGCAATAATTTATGGCATATAAACTAAAGGTCATTTAGTTGAGTATCATTCTCAAGGTTTTTTATGTGTTCGATTTCACTTGATCTTAACCAAAAGGCTGAGAAGCAATGATGTGTTCAATTTCAAACTGGATTTCACATTAGTTCTTTTATTATGAAATTCTTTACTTTTATCTGTATTATCATGTTTCTCAGTAATATTAGTTACAATGTAAGGAATCTCTACTTGTACAATGTTTTGTATAAATATATACATATATATAGAGAGAAGATTTTTTTATTTCACAGATGAAGATAAAAAAAGAGAAGCTAAGAATGATAGTCAGGTTTTCTGGTAAAATAATAATCTCAATTAAATCTGTTTTTGAGCTATGCTCAGCATTTCCAATCATTTTGTTTCCATTTATAAATATATTCTTAATTGTAATTAAGTCTTAATTTTGTCCATATTTTAGTGCAATTATATCACTCATCTCTGAGTAATTTTACATGTCAATTTCAAAATGATAAACTTCTTAGGACATATATACATTAACGTGTACACTTTTAATATGTATATGAACATAGATTTTACATTTACTTTTTCACAATATATCACATTTCTAAATCATAAAAATTCAGTTTCAGGTAATGCATAGTGTTCATATTTTAAGAAAAGTATAAAGTATCACTGCTATGTGCCATATAGTAGTACTACATATAAATCTCTTAAAATTTTAATTTTTTGTTCTATAGAATTAAGATTTAAAGTATAAAAGCACAAAATTTACCATTGATCATGAAAATGTAATGTTACATGCTAATCTTTTTGTTTTGTTGTGTTTGGCCACACCTGGTGAAGCTCAGCGGTTATTCTGGCTCTGCTCTCAGAAATCACTCTTGGCGTGGGGAACATATGAGACACCTGAAGATTAACCGTGATCTGTCTTAGGTTAGTGCATGCAAGGAAGATGCCCTACTGCTTGCGCCACTGCTCTGGCCTCACATGCTAATCTATTGATTTTTCTTTTATTTAAATAAGAATGGAGACACTTATCTTTCCTAGCAGAGAAATGAAACAGCACAATATCCAGAAAAGTTGCCTTATCTCATTAGAAGGTCTTTACAGATTTTTTGGGCATATAAAAGTAGTACTATAGTCCTGAAGGCACAAGAATAGACAATCTACTTTTTCTGATTCTGTGGTAAACAGTCACTTTATATATCACTCAGTTCCTACAATCTTTCTTCCTCCTCAATTGTACTTAGGGAAAAAAAATCATGTGCTAAGCATGACCTACCAGTGTCTCCAGTGGTCAGAGAATATGTTGGATAGATTTGTTCTCAATGCAGGAGGAAAAAGAACCCCTTCTCTTTCTCATCTCTTCTGGCATAATCCTTCATCCTCCTTTAGGGATTAGGATGGAGGTTGAGATAACTAAGGTAATGGCTTTTTATTACTGGTCAGGAATGGAATGTAGCTTAAGTAAGAACTATCCTATGTGGTCCAGTGTTATCTACAGATTTGGTGAAAAGTCTCTTGTAGAAGTTAAGACTATATAAGTGGAGGGGGATAGTTAGCCTTCATAGTCCCATCTTTACATAATGGCATAATGAGCAAAAAGTTACAGATTTCATCCCATAATGACTCAGGGTGCCTATTATTTATATTAAATCACGTAGTAAATAGCCTAATAGCTACTCAATGCTTTCCCTCTCTGCAAGGAGAGCATTAAACTCTTTGTACATGTAGGGGTTTCATATTTTAGTTCTGATCATACCTGCCATGAGCTTCCTAGATTTCCAGGTTTGAATCCACTTGACTGTCTGAATATAGGGATTGATTCTTTGACCTTTTTCAAGGTCATCAGCTTTCTCTGTACTTTTATATCCTTTCAAATTTTTCTGCTTTCTTTTTGATTTTACTCCTTTTCAATTTATTTATGTGTGACAGCCTCAATCACCCCGTTATCAATTCAGTAAAATCTGTCTTGCAGAATGTCCATTTTATCATTCAAGCCTGAAATCTGTTCTGCAATCCTTTTATTTCCCTACTGAATTGCTTTCAAAGCCCTCTAGGAAGCTGGCCTGTAAAAATAGAGAATTCTCACATTGTTTCGATGAAAGGTGCTATATAACCACACAGCAGGATTATTGTTCCCTTTTCTCTTTCATTTTAGTTGCCCTGACTGATCTGCTCTGCATTGCAAGCACAGTGGCCTTTTTTCATCTTAATTTTATTCACTGCTGTGGTTACTTTCTTTGGGGGACATCACACAAGTGTTAAATAAAAGGTAGGCATGGGTGTCACAAGAAAAGTCTAGGCATCTCCATTTCCTTGTCACTAATTCTAACACATTGTGTGACCATTCAGCTGAGTACAGCTGCCTACTACCATGATCTCTTTTCTGACTCTGCTCAATTTCCCAGGGAGATTTTGCTTTGTGCACAGAACGAGCCTAAACCAATCAAAGCAAACTGCAAAATTAAATTAATTTAACTCATTCAGCTAGGTGTTCAATGTAATATTTTGACAGATCTGCATAAACTGAACTTCCTAAATTTGGCAGAAGGGAATAAAATTGATGGATTCAAATTCATTTCTGTTGGTGAAATGTAGAGATTTGTAATCCATCAGCTGTTCTCCCTAATGCACAATCTAGACAGCTCATGCTGCCTTCTGTTGGCATTAAGTGCAAACACCTCTGTTTAAATAATAGTAGCAGCGTAACAGAAATTAGCAAAAACTAACTTTAAGTACATATTTGACATTTCAGCAATATGGTTAAAAACAAACTAAGCCAGGAATAAAGGGGGAATAAAACATATTCTGTTATTTTTAACTCAATTGGGAAAATTCAATCAACTTAAAAAAATTACTAAAGATGAAACATCAAAAGTCCAATAAAATAACTGTGGTTGTTGCGAAAGGAGAAGTATTTGGCATAATATAATTGCAGACCTTATTTCTGTGTATGAAATCCTGTCTAGATAAATGATATATACATGCCTTTTTAATTTAATCTGGACTTTCCAAGGCTAATTAACTAAAAATGACACTGTTTATATAGTAAGACAAAGTAATTAAAAAGAAATGATAGCATAGCCAAGACTTCACATATTTGTTATTTCAATGCTATAAGAGCTCAACTACTACATTGTTTCTTAGGATTAATCATATTGTTTTCTCAAAGTGTACGGTTAACGACAAATATAAAAATAATCATATTTTTATAAATATAATAGGTCAAAGAGATAGTTTAATCACAAGGCAATTTCTTTGCATATGGATGATCTGGATTTAATCCTTGACCACATATGAGCAACCAAATACTACTGGGACCTATCCCTGAGTAAACTCTAAGTACAGCCATGTGTGACTCCCAAACCAAAGACAAATAAATATGCTATGGTGTAAAAGACCATTAAAAGTTTCTAACTTTTAATTTCTGGTTTTATATATTCTATTTAAATAGAGTATAAAGATAAAGCTTCTGATTTGGAGAATTTTTGATGAAGGGCTATGTATTAAACTTGGAAAATGTTCTTAGGTAATAAAATATTTAGTGGCATTTCAGTTAGTCATGTATAAAATAATATTGAAGAGATGTTTATGTCAGTTATAAGCCTAAGGACTATGTGTTTTAAGATGCAAAAATGATTAGGTAAAATAAGTCAGGGACCCATGCAAGAAATGTGAGTGTATATGGTTTCATTGTTCTTTTAATTCACCATGTTAGCAATAAGTAGTAAAAGAAATAACACAATGCAAGATTATATGGCTCAGTGTCCCTATATTTTAGGAAAGATAAAATGTTTTTGTATTAGTCCTTTCATAATCTCTCAAGAGGTATCAGTGGAAGCTTTTCATTTAATGTCACTTACAACTATACTTGACAGGGATATAAAATGCCATTATTGTAGATGCATCTCCTCTTCAGAGAAGTTAAAATGTGGGTGGAAAGTATATTTAAGAATTGAGGAAATAGGACCTCATAGAGCTAAGATTCAAGTAAGTCATTTTATCAAGAATGAACTTAAGGTCTAGGTTGCCTGAAGGTTATACAATTGCTTAAAAATGAGGAATGGCATGCTCCCTTGCCATCTGCTCAGCTTTTTTAAGATGACCTGCATTCTGCCCTATAGCATTTCCCCATTTATTCTATACTTATTCATAAGTTTGTAAACTTTTCCAGTGCAAAGTAGCAACCAAATATGTTAAACATATGCACCTCTATGTGAATGTATGTGGTTATACATATGCGCATGACTCATTCATCTCTTGATTTATTTGGTAATTTATAAAATTTCCCACTCTAAATTTAGAATTATATTCTTAAATAAGGCAGTTATACATTAGTTAACATTAGCAATATTTTCTTACCATTTCACATATTTAATATTCATATTTATATATTTTAGACTTGTTATTCAGAATTTTAAGTACCTTATATTATATTCTGAGAAAACATATGATTTGTGTGTTCAAATAGAATAACTAGAAAATTATTTATTATGGTTGCATGATACATTAGAAACTGACATTCCAGGGAATATGGCCTATTTTAGATGTCTCAAAGGAGGCATTATTTAATCCAAATATACAAAATGAAGCTCAGTGAAATAAGGGAGGTGAACTTTTATCAGAGACAATAAGTAAAAATGTAATTGTCTTTTGACAAGAAAAACTTATATTTAATGGCAATACACTCACGCTATTTTATTAGTATGGGTAAAGTTTTTTTTTTAAATTTAACAAGTTACATATTTAAGGATGATTAAATATACTACAGTTTGAATAGCATTTTCTAATGGATTGAATGAAAAGTTAAAAAGAAGCATAAGATACATGAATGGCAAATATTTTACCAAAAGTAATTGGAGATATGGTCTTGCCAAGACAGGGAAAATTAAGAATTCTGTTAGCACATTTCAATTAGATATTAAAACTTAAATATGTTAAATTAACAATTGGATACAGAATTTGGAAATGAAATCTCTCCAGTTTTCTTTAATATGAATCATTCATACATGCTAGTATTGTAATGTTTTCTAAAATCATAGGTCTAGGTGAGACTGTTTAAGAAGGAAGGGAGAAAACTAATGATTGAATTCAGGGTGCACATTACTTTTAGTTTGGAAAAATGGGACATCCCTCAACAGAAAGAGAAGAATGGATATTCATTTAAGGATACAGATAACCTAGAAAGAAGCAACATGAAAAAAGAAAGAATTTTAAGAGACAAATTAAAAGTATCAGTAGGTGCTGGTGGTTGCAAATGCTAACAACTAGGAAATGAGTGTTGAATTTGACAATATATAGCTATTCCTCTTGAGTTTGATAAAAGCAATTGCTGTAGCAATATGACACAGCCTGGTTATGTAATCTCAATATAAAAAAGAAAACTAAGGATGGAATAAAATGCAAAATAAAATAAATGTGCAATAGATAATGAATTAAAATATAAAATTGAAACTAAATTAGACTTTGGGGCAAAGAGAATTTGGTTGTGTTTTGAGATGTTATAGTTCATTATAATGGACAAAAAAAGATCCTGTGTAGACACAACAAATGTTGATAACATAATTTAGAGAAAATATAGTGAGCAAAGTTCTTAAATAAAATCAGTGAGATTAGTTGAATTAGTTATGTTATCACGACCAGACTGAACCCAGTTCACAGAAAGCTGCTGAGGCTGGCAGCCATGAAATCAGGGTGGCACACTGAAATCAAGTTGAAAGACTCACTCTTAAAGAAATGTGGGACTTCTCTTTTGATCACTTCTTATACATTTGTGAAGCCAGAAATAGTCAGGAAAATGTGTGAACTGGGGTCTAAGTAGATGTGTGCAAAACAGATAGACAAATTAGAAAAAAAATAGTAATATTATAAGAAAAGACCATACACATCTTTCCTGAGAGTCACAAGAAGCATATAAACTATGATGAACGGGCTTAGTGAAACTGGCTGGGTGCTTGCCTTGCATACAACTGACTCAGGTTGGATTGGTGGTATCCCATATTCTCTAAAACCGCTCTGAGTGATTCCTGTATGCAAAACCAAAAGTGGAGCACAGCTAGGTGTGTCCCAAAAACAACTATCTAAAACACTAACTAGTTATATGTAAAAGCCATTTTTTGTTGCTGTTACTGTTTTAATGTTATTTTATTTTGCTGTTATTGCTTTAATTCTTTTAATGTTGTTTTATTTTATAACTAACTAGTTATATGTAAAAGCCATTTTTGTTGCTATTATTGTTTTGATGTTGTTTTATTTTGGGGCCATACTCAAAAGTGCTCAAGGTTTACTGCTGGTTTGGTGTTAAGGGATTATTCTTGGTGAGCTCTGAGTATTATATGGGATACTGGAAGCTGAACCCAGGTCAGCAGTATGCAAAGCAAGCACCCTAATAGCTGTACTATGGCTCAGGCACTGGAGAGCCAATTTATATTGAGGTTTGTGATATCACGAGGGAGCATAACAGCAAGAGCTTTGGATGAATCATAAAACATAATATATTATCATAAAAGGATAGTTTACTGGTGAGAGGTGTTAAAAGTTGATAAAGATGGTCAAACACTCAAATCCTGATTTGAAGATCCTAAATGTTGAATAAGACAGGAATAATCTAAATACTACAGAGTTGCATTTGAATACTAATGATTCGAAAATGAGTAATTTAAAGATGTAAAAATGAGGTTGTTATTATAAGCTGGGTGTTATTAATTGGTTTATAAAATAATTCTTTCCCAATTTGTAGTAGTATTCACACTTGTGATGGAATTTTTTCCTAGTAAAGCTATCATCCTGTTAAATTACCTAAATATTTTATTAAGAAGTGTTTGATAAAGGTCTGATGAGATAGTACAGGGGTAATGCATGTGTCTGACACTCACCAATACAGGTTTGACTTCTGATACCATATGCAGTTTCATGAATACCAGGAGTGATCTTTAAGCACAGAGTAATGGCTAAGTACTGACCACAACTGGGCTTCATCTAAAAAGAAAACAAAATGAGGAAAAAGAAAAGAAGCATCTGACAGTTATATTTAAAGGAAAGTGGTATTATGTGGTGGTTGTCTATATTGCTGTGGTGCTTTTTGAGGTTTTTGTTTGATTTTTTTTATCTTTTATTTATTTTTATTACCGTTGTTATGTTTTTCTCACTTTTTTCCTTTCTTCTCTTAAATTGATAGTGATAGCCTCTCGAAGGACTCCTTCCATTTTTTGCTTGTTTGTTTTTTGCCCCATTCTATTTTATTTATTTTTTCTTTCCTTCAAACAGAACCTCATAACTTGAACCATCTTGTTCAATCTCACAAATGGAGGGGGAAATTATGGAGGGTACCAAGACCAAGCAGTCATATGAACATTAAGTAGAAGTTTAAAAAAAATGATCAGACTTAAACACTAAACCCAAAGCCAACAACAAGAGAATCAATATTCAATTTACAACATGCTAGACACAGAGGGGACCACTTATATAAGCAGTCTAGGGGTGTAAAGGAGGAGGATATGGGATACATGCTGGGAACAGGGGTGGAGGGAGGACAACAATAGTGGTTGTTGTCCCTGATTCAATGTCACTATGTACCTAAATTATGACTGTGAAAGATTCGTAATCCACTTTGGTCAAAATAAAATTAATTAATTAATTAACAGAAAAAAAGAGATGTTTAAAAATTACATTGTTTCTAGAATATTTAATCCAGTACATGTCCTACTTACTTTACAAAATATTTTATTACTACAAAGAATAATTTAATGTTTTAAAGAAAATTAGATATGAATTGTATCAGCTAGTCACTATTTTTATGCTGACCTAATCAAACAAGTGAAATTATTTTTTTCTTTCTTTGAACAAAGAGGATTTTTTAAAAATAGCAGATGAGATGGTAACTGATATCAAAAATTAGTTGTGAAATGAACAGAGTAAAAATGGATTTTGATTACAAGTAGATGGAACTTCTTTAGGATAATAAGGCTTAACAACCTGCAATTGCCAGGGTCATGTGGAAAGAAAAAATTTTAGAAGAAGATATTATTTCAAAAATTATCTATAATAAATATAAAATAATTTTTCAGATCGAAATTTCTAATCATTAAATGGAAAATAATATACCTTCTCTCGTGTAGAGTCTTCAGCTGCAAATGGGAATTCAAGCTATTGGCTTATAGTTAATTTTTGTTTGTTTGCTTTTTATTTGGGACAACAACTGATGGTGCTCTGGGGATACTGCTAACTCTGCATTCGGAAATCATGCCTGGCAGGCTCGTACGAGATGCCAGGGATCGACCCAGCTTGGTCATGTGCAAGTCAAATGCCGTACCCTCTGTGCTATTGCTCCAGCTCTGCACTAGGTATTAATTTTTTCTTTGTTCCTTGAGGTTGGAGTGGGGAAGAGGGAGGAAGGGAGGAAGGGGGGATGGGAAGGGAGAGAAGGGAGGTGGGCAGCCGCACTGGGAGGGGGTGTGGATTAAGTATTTTAACAATTCATTGAATTATTCATGAACTGATTGTAGTCTCAACAAATCATTATGAAGCACTTTACAAATCAATGCATGACTTTTATACTATGCTGATAAAATTAATTTGAGTGATTATTTTTTATATAACACATTTTACTTTTTGTATGTTTTTTTGTTTTTAGCTTTTGGGCCACACCCAGTAATGCTCAGGGTTTACTCTTAGCTCAGAGATTGCTCCTGCCTTGGGGAACCATATGGGACGTCAGGGATCGAACCCAGGTCCCATGTGCAAGGCAAATGCCCTACCACCATGCTATTGCTCCAGCCCTTATAACAAACTTTAATGACTTGAATATCTTGTCCTTGGCATAAAAATTTGTTGTTTTTAAAGACCATAGATAAAAATTAAATATTTACAATAATACTTTACACTTAAAATATACCAAGAGAAAATTAATGTGAAGGTTGAATTATATTTTATTTTTATTTTTATTTTTATTTTTATTTATTTTGGGGGTCACAACCAGCAGTACTCAGGAGTTTCTCTTGACTCTATGCTCAGAAATCACTCCTGAAAAGCTTGCAGGACTATATGGGATGCCAAGGATCAAACCTGGATTGGCCAATACAAGACAAATGCCCTACCAGCTGTGCTATCACTCTGACCTCATGTTGAGATATTTTATATTAATATAGTATTTTATGTATAATAATTCACCTTGAATTAAAACAGTTCTAAATCCATTATATTAAATGAAATTATTCAATTATGGGTTTTATAGAAAGACAAACTTTTTAAATAATTTTATTGTGACCAAAGTGAATTAGAAAATCTATCACAGTAATATTAAGGTACTTAGACAAACATTTTTT
>PVKC010019557.1:0-19029 GCA_004027635.1 Crocidura indochinensis
GGGCCCACCACATTTGAGTGATGAAAGATAACCATTGCCAGCAGCATCACTGGCAGCAGTGGTATTGCCTTTCAAAAGGGTTTATGCGCTGCCTAAGAGATTCTGACAGAGACTTTTCTTATGAAAATAAATCCACCTATTCAACTGCATATTGCTAGATGTCTAGAAAATGTAGATGCCTGAGTTAGTTCTGTCAACTCAGCTATCAAAATGGAGCAAATGCAGCAATAGCAATAGACAAATGTGCCCATTTTCACAGAAGCAATGAATGGCTTCCTTGCCCAGAGTGGAAGTGTAACTACTTCCCCACATATGTCCTGGCGTTATTTAGACAGCAGCTGAAATCTAAATTATTAGCTCCAGACTCAGTATACCCAAGACTTTTCCTTCAAGGAGCATTCACTGCCACTTGATTGAGATTTAAGACTTAATTTCCAATTAATATTTAGGCTCTTTACAAAGCTAAAATAAAATAATAGAATAGGGGCCAGAGCAATAGTACAGCAGTAGGGCATTTGCTTGCATGCAGCTGGCTGATCAGAGATGGAACTCTTTTCAATCTCGGCATTCAACATGGTACCCTGAACCTGCCAAGAGTGATTCCTGAACAGAGCCAGGAGTAATTCCTGAGCATCGCCAGTTATGG
The DNA here is from genome assembly GCA_004027635.1 of Crocidura indochinensis. Taxonomy (NCBI): domain Eukaryota; kingdom Metazoa; phylum Chordata; class Mammalia; order Eulipotyphla; family Soricidae; genus Crocidura; species Crocidura indochinensis. The sequence goes on from PVKC010019557.1 coordinate 647, forward strand.
CCCAACATCCACCCTCCCCCCAAAATAAATGAATATTTAACAATAAATAAATAGATAAATAACTGAAGTCAACCAATTTTAGAAAATGATTCTTTCCTTTTCTCTTTTTTTCTCCCGCCTTTCTTTCTAAGTTATCATTTCTTTAGCATTAAATGTTGACAGACATCACACTGTCTAGTGTAACATAACCAACTTATCGGTTATATTACTTCTCCACATATGGATGAAAATATTGAGTCTTAGAAAGGTGACTTTTAAAAAGGCACAGAACACCAACAGTGGTGAATCCTAGGATTTAAATCTAGATTTGCCTAACATTAATATAATTGCATTTAGCTATCATGATATATTCCCTTCCAGAGCGGTACTCATCTGTATTCAAAACTCAAAATGTCAAAAATAACACCATTATAATGTCACTCTGCTTAGGTCCGTTTCAAAAATCCATCACTTTTGTTCTCTTTGCTTCCACCCTCTGAATTCTTTTAACATGTTGCTTGTGTTTTTTATCCACCTGCTTGCCAACAAGTCTATCTCTGTTTGTCTGAGTCTGGGGAAGCAACCTGGTAATTTTGTATTGCCCTGGCTAAGAAAAATGGTGCTATTGACTGAAAGGCCAATAAGTAACAGTTGAACTTTTTTTCTGATGCAGGCTACGTGTCTGATCCCATGAGTCCAATGCATTTTCATTCTTGCCGGAATAGTGGCAGCTTTGAGGACAGCAGCTGACAGCGTTCCGCATATACCTAAGAAGAGTTTTTCCCAAAATTGACAGCAACAATTCCAACTCTGGCAGGCTTGCTTCCAATTATAATATTTTGCCCTCTATTGTCTCCTTAAATGGGCTTATTCATAACCTTATTTAATTCTCAACAACAAGCTGGGGTTTGATCCATGGTGGCTGGTGAGTGAAATGCAGAAGCACCAAGACAAATGTATTTGAAGAATCGACTTTAATGTTGTGGATGCAAAAAACAAACACCATTATATTGGAATTGGAGCCTCAGACTGTGGCGTGAGCTTAACGATCATTATGTTTTCCTAGAATTAATATGTAGACTTGTGCTTGAGAGCCAGGGATTTGATTTTATAGAATAGTGTCCATTTCCTTACATCATTGTTATTTCTGGTGTTCAGCTCAGTGAATAAAGATGCTTTGCTGGCAAACAATTGAGTTCATTCTAACTAGTTTCTTCTAAAAATGGCTTCTTTCAGATATATTGGTAAAGCCTAGTGAAGTGACCTTTAGATCAAGAAGTTTGCAAAAACATAACAATGTTTTTAGCCTCTTTTATCTATACCATTCCAAATATTCCCTGTATTCTACTTTTAGAAAGTTCTGGCTGTCAGTACCCAGGTGTCATTAATGCTATCAGTTTAGTTATGAAACTGGCCCACAAATGCAAACCTGTCATTAAAGCTGAGCCTGGCACAGGACCTATGAGGATATTTAAAGTATCTACTGCTTTCAAAATATGAGAAATCTTTTCCCTATTCTTATCCCAACCAGGAAGACAAAAATTGTCTTGCCAAACAATGACAGTTACTTTGTCATTTAAACACTTTTAGGAAAAAACATGCCAAAATGCATGAAAACTTTGTCTGATAATTACTACTACATAAAGAAAGAATAAGAAAAATAACATTAGAAAAGAAAGCTGGATGCCTTCTAAATCAAACTTTTTAGATGCCAAAACATTTTATATGTTGAAGAGATGGTTTATTTTTTTATTTGCCTTATGAATTATAGGATATTTTATAGCTTTTTGGTTCCTGTTATCCCAAGATATCAGTAAGTATAACTCTTGACAATCCCAAACTATAACAATCAAAACTGTCTCCAGACATTTCTAAGGTATTCTGAATAAGAAAATTGACTGTTTCAGATCCTGTGAGAACAACAAGGAGTCTAAAGAGGATAGAAAAGAATATAATGGCTGCTTCCAATAGCATGTTAGCAAGTCTGCAAATCTGCTTTCTCCTCCTCTTGAGGAAATGTACTTACACATAGAAATGAATAGGCAAGTGGATTACTTCTTGGCATCCCTAGAAAATCCCCATCTTTCCTTCTGCATCTACCAGTTAGAAATGATGTTTCTTAAAGACACTTCCTATTGGTATTATGGCAATTCTGCCTTGAAATTTCCTTTGAATTTATTTCTTTTTTTCTCTTCTTTTTTTGGTTCTTGGGCCACACACGGTGACACTCAAGGGTTACTCCTGGCTATGTGCTCAGAAAAAAACTCCTGACTTGGGGGACCATATGGGATGCTAGGGGATTCAACCATGGTCTTTCCTAGGCTAGCACGTGCAATTCAGATGCCTTATGGCTTGTGCCACCGCTCCTTCATGAATTTATTTCTTATGGTATAATTTGCAAGGCAGAAAGTTTCCACAAACTATTCATTTACAGAACCCCCAATGTAGGACCAGAGGAAGAAATTAAAGCTTTGACACTTCAGCTAGATTTTTCTTTGTTTAGTTACCTTAGCCTTAAACTTCACATTTTTTTTCATCAATTTTCTGTAGTTACAGTTACTTTGTTCCACCACAAAGTTGCCAAAGGCTTTTATAACAAAAAGACCAATAGATCAAATTTTCTAACCTTTCATAAAAACTTCTGAAGAAGACAATAAATAAATAAATAAATAAATAAATAAATAAATAAATAAATAAAAAGCATAGAAAGAATATTGAGTCAAAGTGACCTGTCAGGGCTGGAGAGATAGTATGGAGGTAAGGCGTTTGCCTTTCATTGCAGAAGGTTTGAATCCCGGCATTCCATATGGTCCCCTGTGCCTGCCAGCGGCGATTTCTGAGCATAGAGCCGGGAGTAACCCCTGAGCGCTGCTGGGTGTGACCCAAGAACCAAAAAAAAAAAAAAAAAAAAAAAAAAAAAAAAAAAAAAAAAAAAAAAAAAAAAAAAAAGGACCTGTCTTGGTGGTCCCTCTCTGTAGCTTTTTAAGAAAATGCATTGGTGCCTCATCTGAATTTTTTTATGATTTAATCGGTGAGTTGATTGAAAGAAATATGTTAGAAATAAAAAGAAAAGGGAAACAATTTAGATAAGAAATATTCACAGTATATGTAATGCAAATGTATGTATGAATGCTGGAGGTAAGCTAGGAATCCTGCCAGGTTCCCTTGCATGGAGATTATATCCATGGAAAAAAAACTTCTGAAATACTTCTCTTTTAGAAAAAGATGTCTTGGGAAAATTTGTCAAACTTCCTTTCTTTGTCTCCTGCATTAGCTTCCCCTGACACAATGCATTTCCTCTTGTTGCTTCTTTTCTCTGGCTCTTGTCTTCTCAAGTATCTGCAAAAATGAGGTTAATGTGTCTTGATTCCTGAGAAGGGGAACCTTTTCACAGATGCCAGCCAGGAGCTCCACACTCTTTTCATTATTGCATATTTAATGGGATCCGGGATTATCTTAGAATTTGTCTCCAAACCATAGTGGGTTGTAGCTTTTTTCTGCTCTCTGAAAATGTCTCATTAATTGCTTTCTTTTGCGCCTGGTAGAAACTTCTATGATCATGATTTTGCATGCTTAGCACATTGATTTTTTTTTTTTTTGCATGCATACAGCGCTGAGCTCACTTCGAAGATGTTCAATTAGCTGTAATTGTAATCCAAATTACAGCAGCACCAGGAGAGAGTAATTTCAACAGTGTGATTATTTGGGTTAAATTATTTCCAAAGTTGACGTTTCCCTGGGAAAGGATAAAATATTGGTGCTTGTAGTAGAAGAAATGGGTAACGCTTTATAATTTATCTGAAGAAAAATATAATTTATTTTTAGTTCTCCATAGCTTTCATTAATTTCCTTTCTTCTCTGTTTTCTCCTTTCCTTTCCTCTTTTCTCTTCTTCTGTCTTAAATACCATGTATAGACCTTGGAGATACTCATCCTAGTCATTGTGTGACCTTGGGAAAGCCACTTACCCCTTCTGAGCTCTGGTTTATCATATGTAAAAGGGTGAAAATAAAATTTAGCAAATGGAGTTGTTGTAAAGACTGCAAAACTAAAATAAAGTACATTACTTAGTCCCTGATATACCATAGATGCTGAAAATGTTGTCATTTATTACATACATTACATAAAGTAAAAGGACAGAATTACAGAAGGAGCCATAGGAAAGGTGGATATTTCTTTTCCTCCCTTGTGAAAATAACCCTCCATGTCCCTTAAAACTCTACCTTTGTAAATAGCAAGCTGCCTAGCTTATACTTATAAGGCCATATGAGCTAAGATCCAGCAGCCTTGGGAGTAAATGTCTCATTTACACCTGAAATAAAACCCGAAATCAAATGTCTATATCAAATACAAGAATCAGAGAGGATTTCACTAACAAGGTGAGTGCAAAGTAAAAGTAGAAACAAAACACATTTCTTGAACACCTACTAGTGAGTGGCATGAACTCTTTTAGATGGTTTTAAGTATTTCATTTTATGAACCTAGGCTACTATAGAACAGAGCCAGTTTTTAACATAGGCTTGCCTTGCATTAATGCCCAGCAATTGTTCACTACACCCTACTTCCTCTCCACTTTGAGGAAGAAAAAAGTTACAAAAACTGTAAATGTTCACAATTGAGAGTAGTGGCAAAAAGAAACAAATTTCTAGGTTTGTGTTCCTGAAGATGTGGATAACACACCAAGAGAAGTTTCAGAGATCAGCAAAACAGAACTTTCCTGACCACTCTGACTGGTTATTGAAACGTGAAAAGAGGAGTGGGGCTCATCATCATTTCTCCTTTATAATTATGGAAGAGAAGGGTCTAGGATAATCTCCAGGCTCAAAAAGCGTACATTGTTATTTTCTAGGCAGAAAGAACCAGAGATGATTGACAGACGCAAACTCTCACAATGATAAGCAGGGAAAAAACAACAAAAATTATGAGGGCAAAGCACAGCAATAAGGGAAGTCAAGGAATATCACATTTTCCTTTCCTTATTAGCACATGCTAGGCAGAAAAAGCAAGAGATAAATGGTGCAGCCATTACCAGCAGGATTTGAATACTTTATTCCTTCCTAGTTTTGTGTTGCTTGTAGCCACTCAGGCATGCAGACTAAAGAGCTCGCCTGGATCAGTTCCCTTCCATATTTCAAGAGCCACACGGCTAAAGATGAGTCCATTGACATTTCACCAGAATCAGCTGAAGTCTCAGCTGCTGCCAGTATGGACTGTGGTCTGAGACTGTCAGATTAATTAGCACTGTATGTAAAATCTGATGGAGAAGCAAAGTTCCTCTCTCACCTTGGCCATTCTACTTTTATGAGGCTAACTAGAAATGAAAAGAGCAGGAGTTTCACATTTTTCTTCAGGCCAGAGAGCCAAGGCAGCACAGCCTAAGACACAGTGACCAGGCTCTAATTAAATTAGCTTCTGGAATGAAAGCACTACTACAGGTTCCAGTCCCCGATGATGAGTTACAAGTTTCCAAAGCAATCTTAGTCTAGATTTAGGTTTAATTAGTGATATAAAAAATAGTTATCTCAAGTATCTTTTAAGCAATGGGTTCACATGCAGAAGAAAGGTTGCTTCAAAGAAGTTTAAAGGTTTTGAATTTCTCTAATTTCACTAACCTCCCTCTCTCTTTTTTTTTTATCTCCTATCAGGAAAGAGTCAGGATCTAGTAAGAGCACAGAAAGCAATAAAAAAATTGAATATGTGTTTTCTCTAAGATTTTACTTCTAAGATTTTACCCATGATCTGTTTAATACCACTTCAAAAATTAATCCACGGTGAAGACTATCAGGTGTTTTTTTTTAAAATATTTTTTGTCCTTTCCTGAAACTCTAATTAGTTCAAGAAAGAGAAGAAAATCAATGCCAAGGTTGCAAATACCTTTTGAGAGGATTAGAGCTTTTTTATATAAAAAAAATGAGACATGGAATGATGTATGTTTATTCTATACCAGGTGTGAAGCTGTAGGAGGAACAATATCATAGAACAGCTTTTAAACATTAGTCTGAATACAAATCAAGGGAGGTTTATTACAGTGGAGATTATTGGACTCCATAGGGTTTAGAAATCCAAAGTAACGGATATAGTAAGGCTGCAAATTTGCATTTCCAGTCAATTCCCAGTTCCCTGGAGATGTGCTGTTCCTTGTGTAGGGGCCCAACTCCCCACTTTTTTGTTTTGGGTTTGCCTTTATTTATTTATTTTTTTGTAGCTGACATTAATACCTCTTTTTTTCCCCCGTTGGGCTGCACAACTAGTTGTGTCCAAAAGCTTACATTTGACTCTGTGCTCAGGGATCACTCCTGGTAAGTTTGGAACCTTATAAAGTATTGTAACTTTAACCCAAGTCTTTTGTAAGCACGGCATGCACTTTCCCTCGAGCCAGGTTCCTCAAGCCTGCCAGGAATGATTTCTGAGCGCAGATCCAGGAGTAACCCCTAACCAAAAACAACAACAACAACAACAACATTACTGCACCTCTGTCAAGATCCTCAAGACACTTCACTACTGATCTTATATTACATCTCAATCCATTTTCCTCTCACCCTCCATTGATCTTCATTCCTCTTTCTATTTTTGTCCATTTCTTGTCCCAAAGACAAGAGTTTGCCATTGTTTGATACCATCTATTCCCTTGTTTGTTTTCCTCTGTTTCACTACTGAAATGAGATCTTTGATATTTGTCCATTTCCTCTGATTTATTTCACTAAGCATGATGCCTTCCAGTTTCTGATAGATCATGCCTTGAGAATTGCTCACATCATGGTTATAAACACAAGCTCTAAATCTGGCTTAAACCAAGGTTTGCTTCTCCTCCTTACTGTGTCCCCTCTCACTGTGAAGTTACTTAGTGTGAGTCTTTATATCCCATATCTTTATAGTAGAGATGAAGTAGTGATTTATAAGATTGAGTACCATAACACACATGTGTGAAAAACACACATCCAAGGCTAGACACATGTTTTATAAAAATTAACTATGGTTGATAACTTATAGTTGATAAATTATTGATAAATTATATATATGACTATGAGAGGAAGTTACCCAGTATCAGGAATTAACCATGTATTAACTAGATACTAATGACTATCTCTCCAGTTCCAGCTCCAATTTTCTTGGTCTCGTTTATGTTATTGAGTCACCCATCACTATAAATAGGGCTTGTGGCCACAACCTAACTCTGCTTTACTTCATTAAAGCTTTGATTTTTCAATTGCCTTGCACCTTAAAGCAGTGCCCTAGGGTATCTATGCTTCCTAGAGGAGCTATATCCTAGTTTCTTGAGAGCTGTACAACTCAATGTGATGTGACAGTTAACACTTGTAGATCTGTGGCACCAACCTTTGATCAAAAGGATCAACCAGAGCCACTGAACTAATTCCATCCTCTCCTTCTTGAAGAGCAATTTTCCTGTAGCACAATCATTCTTGGAACCTCAATAGACAATTCAGTGGGCTATCAGTTGCCAAGGAGACCAGATAACAATATAGGTCAACACCATACTTTAGGTTTGGCTTCTCCAGCTTTTCCTGCCTTACATCAACTGTCCTTATTGTGGAGAAAAGCACAGGCAGGGAAACTCATGTTTCAAAGCACCCCATGACTTTGGTTTATAAGAAATTTAGGAGATTTCAGGCAATAAAAGACAAGCTGGTTATTGGTGGGGTCCAGCTCGAATTACTTCTTGATTATCAATATGCTGATTGGTTCTGCCTGGATAAAGTCATAAACATGTTAAAATATACATCATATTTGAAAAATTGACAGATAGAGGATAAGCCTTGCTCTGACCAGCTTTAAAATGTCTCTGTAAAATTTGAAGGAGGCCAATCCTAAATCTATTTAACTAGTCCTACAGTACTTGGGATTTTCTCTTTTTACACTAAATTTCTATGAATGAGAATTTTTTCTATTTTACTGTTCTTATTTCTCTTATCCTGCCAATCTCATTTAATTCCTCACTTTATTACTATTTTACCATTTAGCCTTCTCATCAATGCTGGTATTTTCCTCATCCCTAGTTATATTTCTGGAATATTGCAAGCAAGTAATTCTCTACAAGCTTAAAATGAGTTTTTTGTTTGCATTATTTGTTTTTGTTTGGTTGTTGGGTCACACCTGCTGATGTACAGGGGCTACTCCTGGCTCTGTGCTCAAGAATTGTTCCTGCAGTCTCTGGGGACCATATTAGATGCCAGGAATCAAACCTAAATTCTTTCCTGTCAGCAGTGTGCAAGGTAAATCCCCTAGCGCTGTGCTATCTCTCTAGCCCCAAAAGTGAGTTTTTAATGCCTTTAGTAAACTATGTTATTTCGATTAGAAATTGATTGTCTTCCTGGCATTGTCAGCATACTAAATCCCTAAATTAAGTCTTACTCTAAGGTGTTTTTTTTTTTCAATTTAAGTGATCTTTACCCCTTTAAAAGTCTAATGCACAAAAATTTATTCACTTATTTTAGGATATAAATGCTAATCAAAAAGTGAGTGTCATATATTTTAGTACCTCCAAGAATAAGAAAACATGCAGGGAGCCAGGAGGTGGCGCATGAGGTAAGGTGTCTGCTGCCTTGCCTAGGACGGACCACTGTTCGATACCCCGGTTCCCATATGGTCCCCCGTGCCTGCCAGGAGCGACTTCTGAGCGCATAGCCAGGAGTAACCCCTGAGCGTCACTGGGTGTGGCCCAAAAACCAAAAAAAAAAGAAAATATGCACTCAAATTCAGGTCTAGTAGAATCCACCAATCACAAAATTCCTTCTTAGTTATATTACTTGCCTTCATATTCTTATTTATGAAGAGTATAAAAAAATAAGCTCTTAATTTAAGAAATTAAGAAAAGACTACTGTATTGGAAAGACAGCAATTTCAAGGTGCAGACAGGAGTGAAAAAAGCAATGGATTGGTAGCGTGGGATTTATAGCACATTACTACTCCAAGGATCTCCAAGTATTTGGGGGTATTCGCTTATTCACTAAAAGTCTTCTATCTCCTTTAATACAAAGTCAATGCATGGGAGGGAAGCTAGTTGAACTCGCCAAATCTATGCGGAGCAAGCACATTTTTAAATATTCTAGTAATTAAAATAATTGGCTGGCTAAGAAAAGACTGTCCCAGTTAATTGGTCTCCTCTGAAGAAACATTAGGCTTTAGGGAAAAAAATGCATGTTTAATAGAAGTAATAAGTTATTACTACAAATGGAAATTCTGCAAAATGTAAAATAGTGAATAGTGGAAACTGCCCAAGTTGCTTATGGAAGCTAAATTAGTTAGTGTCTTTCCCCACCCTGTCTATTAAGTTGTTAATTGATTTAAAATATTAATACAACTCAAGAATCACAGACACCTCTTTAGCTGCAATTTTTCTATCAATGTCTTACTACAGTATTGAAAGTGATTATTCATAACAAAGCAGAATTACAATTACTCAAAGCCATATTACACAGCAAACAGGAGAGTTACAAATGTTTACAAACACTCTGTTTTTCTAATCTGATTAAAAGGCAGGCCTTCAAAAAAAAAAAAAAGGCAGGTCTTCTTTTATTCCATTAAAATCTTTTTTGTTTTTGTTTTTGTGTCACACCCGGCAACGATCAGGGGTTATTCCTGGCTCTGCACACAGAAATCATATGGGATGCTGGGATTTGAACCAGCGCCCTTCCGCATGCAAGGCAAACGCCTTACCACTGCGCTATCTCTCTGGCTCTACTCCATTAAAATTTTAGAGAAGTCTTAAATGCCAAGTTTCCTCTTTATTTTATAAATTTGATTCCTCCTGGTGCTTATTTGTAAACACAAACTCATAACTACCAAAATAACACCATTTAATTTTTAATAGTAGCTTTATTAAAACACTTTTATTAAAATATGATTTGTAGTTGGATTTCAGTCATGTAAAGAACACCCCCCTTCACCAGTGTAACATTTCCATCACCAATGTCCCAAATATCCCTCCTTCCCACCTCACCCCCACCTATACTTTAGACAGGCTTTCCACTTCCCTCATTCATTCACATTGTTATGATAGTTCTCAATGTAGTTATTTCTCAAACTGTACTCATCACTCTTTGAGGTAAGCTTTATGTCGTGAGCTGGACCTTCCAGCCCTCCTCTCTTTTGTTCTGAGAATTACTGCAAAAGTGTCCTTGACTTTTCTTCTTAAAACCCATAGATCAGTGGTCCTCACAGGCCACATATTGTATTTGTTTCCGTTTTTGTTTCTTCACATCAAAATAAAATGTATGCAGTGTGCATAGGAATTTGTTCGTAATTTTTGTTTTTACTATAGTCTGGCCCTCCAATGGTCTGAGGGACAGTGAACTGGGCCCCTGTTTAAAAAGTTTGAGGACCCCTGCCATAGATTATTGAGACTACTCTGTGTCTATATCTCTCCCTCTGGTTTATTTCACTCGGAATAATAGATTCCATGTACATCCTTGTATAGGAAAATTTCATGACTTCATCTCTCCTGATGGTTGCATAATATTCCATTGTGTATATGTACCACAGTTTCTTTAGTCATTCATCTTTTGAAGGGCATCTTTGTTGTTTCCAGAGTCTAACACCATTTATTTAAAGAGAGTTATTAGTTGTGCCTACAAGGAGATGACCGCTTTTTGTACCCTTTTATGACTCTCTGTCACCTCACTGAATCCTTTATTGTTTTCCTAAGAAAACATCCAAAAGACACTTGCATATTTGTTGTCACTTCTTCCAATATCTTTGGAGCACTGAAATAAACCATGCATTTGCCACAAGACTTGCCTTCTGTCCATGCATGCTTGGTCAGGCATAAACACATCTTTCTGAACATCTCTTTTCATCTAGTCCTTATTCTATTCTCCACTCTGCAATTCTTTAAAAAAAATTTTTATTTCAACTTATTATTATTATTATTATTATTATTATTATTTTGTGGTTTTTGGGTCACACCCGGCAGTGCTCAGGGGTTACTCCTGGCTCCATGCTCAGAAATTGCTCCTGGCGGGCACGGGGGACCATATGGGGCACCGGGATTCGAACCGATGACCTTTTGCATGAAAGGCAAACACCTTACCTCCATGCTATCTCCCGGGCCCCTCAACTTATTATTAATTCACAGGAATGTATCAGATAGTATAAGGGAGGTGCATGTATCTGAACCAATTTTCCCCAAATGTAACCTCTTTAGGAATTATAGCCATTAAGGAATTAAATATCTTTATGTATGCAGCAATTCTAAACCTTAGAACATTGGTATTGGGTATGGTGTAAGTGTACAAGATGAGGGAGTTTGTAGTCAAAGACCTGGTTAATTTGCCCTAAAGAATTTAGAGGATTATAACTCTTTCACAACTCACATACTAAAATAACAACAGTACAAGAGAAAATTAGCATGGACTCTCTGCAAGAATCTATAGTAGAATTGATAACTTGATGGTGTTGTCCCACAGGCAAGTTTCTGAGCAATTTAATAATAATAATAATAATAACAAAACTAATAATAAAAGGTTGAGCATGTTGATTAAGTTCAGAGGCCAGCTTTAGTCCTTATTCTTTTATTAGAGAAAGAGGCCCTACACCCATTCTATTTTTCCAGCTATAGAGAACAATATTTCATTTGTCCCGATAAGAAAATAGGTGATGGAGAAAAGTAGGTTTATTCAGATGGTAGAAAACTGCTTCTCTAAAGTTTTTTACAATTTACTTATGTTGACTCATATCTGAACCCTTATTAGAGTTGAAATAAGGAAAAAATGCCATTAACAAGAACATTACTATACTAAACACCATTAAAAGGAACATTATAATGTTAAGTATCAATAATGAAAGTAGAGGAGATTTTAAAATCCCTCTATAACAGTTTAGAATGAGTGTCTTTAGACTTTAGACATTTAAGCAGTTTGCTCTGTAGAAGAATTTATTCTCTATAGATGGTATCTTCATAATCAGTTCAAACTTTATATCTATGTATGTTTACCTGTGAATTAATTTGTACCTATAAAATTATTTAAATATATACGTTTAATTAAATCATTATAAGGTGTCATTCTTTTGTAGATCATGCCAAAATATTTTTTGAAATATAGATATTTGATATAACGAAGAGTTGTCTCACTCTATGTACATCCCTCATAAAAGCTAAATGGTGTTTGTTGAACTTGCGAAAATAGGAAAATATTTCAAAGTGAACAAAATCAGCAGGGATTCCTGCATAATCCCAGAGGGGGAAAGCGTGTTTATTCTGAGGTCAGTGTTATAATAACTGCAAGAGGAAATTAAACTTTAAGTCAACAGTGAGGAAAAAATTGTTAAAGAGCAGCATGAAAAACTGGATCGTAAAAAATTATATACAAATTAAGACTAGCTCAATACTCACAAGGGAGAAATAGCCACCATGAATGAAAGTCTTCAGATATAATACACTACAGACCAAAATCATCAAGAATATTCCATGGTAGAATAATTTATTTCTAAGTAAAAAAAAATGGGGATGAGTGATATTACAGCAGGTCAGACACTTGCTTTACAGACAACCAGGCCAGGATCTGCTCTTTGGTTTATGATTCCCTGTGACCATCAGGCATTAATCCTGAGTGCAGAGGCAGGAGTAGGTGTTGAGCTCTATTGGGTGTTCAAAACAAGTCAAAAATTATTTTGAATAGTACTATATGTAAAACATTTAAAGACAATTTATAAAAATTAAATAATGTAAAGTTAGATAAAAATAGAAGTATAGAACCATCAAAACTGAAAAAGTTAAAGGATATGGCTCACCTTAGATATGTCAAGTATGCATGAGGTCCTAGGTTCAAATCCTATGCACTAAATAGATCTGTGATTTCTGCAGACTAAAAAGTTATGGTGGCCCACAGTCACCAGCAGGTTTAGTCTTCATTGAAAGATTAGATAAAAATAAGAATTGGGGCCGAGTGGTGACACTGGAGGTAAGGTGCCTGCCTTACCACACTAGACTTGGACGGACCACGGTTCGATCCTCTGTGCCCCATATGGTCCCCCAGGCCAGGGGCGACTTCTGAGCGCATAGCCAGGAGTAACCCCTGAGCGTCACTGGGTGTGGCCCAAAAACAAAAAAATGAAATAAAATAAAAAGAATTGTCAGTTTGTTTTGAAGAAACCACACAAAACACAATAATTAGGGAAGATCAGTTCTTAAAAGTCAGGTATTTTTAGAAATTAAAATACCTTTCCTATCTTCTAGCAACTAGATTCTACACAATTAGAACAGTGAAAATCATTTGTGAAAATATCTTGGTGTTAGAAATTGCCCTTATGCAGTGACAAGGTAAAATCAAGATTCCCTAGTTCCATTTAGATATAAGAAGGCAGATAGAGGATGCCTTGGTTAAATTTAGAGTCATGAAAACAAGAACTATTTGTAGAGAAAAAGTAATTCTGAAAGAGTCCTCCTACCCCAAACTCAGGATCAAGGCAAGCCCAATTCTGAAGATAATTAACTAAAGCCTGGATGAAGCTGAGAGAATGAAGAGACCAATACAGCTTAAATTTCTTTTTTCTTGACAATGATTTATCTGCTCATAGAATTCAAACAGAGCAATTTAAAAATACCCTATGTAATTGTCCCAAATCATCTCTGGGCATCCTAATTTGGAAATTCCCACATCCTACCTCATGTATATAATTCTTTTCTTTGACTTTACAGTTCTCCTCTTTAGGGAAGCCCAGTTTCTCCCATAAATATGCATCCTTTAATAAAATATTATTTTACATTGCTGTTTGTCTTCTAAAATTATTTTCTGCAGTTAAAGACAAGGTCCTGGACCTCAAGTGGAAGAAGGGTTGTCTTTTTTCCTGCAGAAAAACATGTTTATGATCAAGGCAAAAAAAAATATCCCCAAAACATTGCCTTAGTTTAAAAACTTCTCCCCAAATCTGGGTAGCAGAGATTAACACCAAAAGTAAGCAAATCAAGTGATTCTTGGGTGCTGATTGACAGCTGCCTTAGTGGAGCTGGCTGGATCTATGACTCAAATGCTGACTCTGGCATAATAAAAAAAAATGATTGAAGAGGGGCCGGAGAGATAACACAGTGGTAGGGTATTTGACTTGACTTGCATGCAGTAGACCCTGAACGGATGGTGGTTCAAATCCCGGGATCCCATATAGCTCTACAAACCTGCCTGGAGCTATTTCTGAGCACAGAGCCAGGAGTAACCCTTGAGTGCTGCCAAGTGTGACCAAAAAACAAACAAACAAATAATAATAATAATAAGGAAAAGAAAAAAAAGGAAAATGATCGAAGAATTATTCCTGTAATTGCAGTGGTACTTTGTATTGAAAGCCTTCATCACCATAGCTTGAAGGTAGATTCCAAAATAGTGATTTATGCCCCATAGATGTATGGGGAGTTTTAAAGAATGGTTCTTGATCTGGCTCTGCAGAAATTATAATGGCTCAGTTTTGACATCCAATATGTTTAAAGCTGCCCATTTATTCAACCATGCAGGAGCCTTAGATATTGAGAAACATGGGTTTTTCTCTTCTAACATGTATTAGTATCACCTGGTAGACCTTTGAAACAGATTTCATCTCCAGATTCTCAAAGTCAGATCCCTATCTCCGCAACATATTATGATGCAGAGACTTGTTAGAAATGAAATTCCAGTAAGCCCTCAAGGCAATTCAAATATAACTCGACTTTGAGAATGCAAACTCTAGAAGAGCATTTAGCTTAGGTTAAATCCCCTCTGTTGTTAGCCCTAGGTTTGTAATATGAATCTGTTACTTAACCTTTACCCTTTTTATTATTCCAGGATCACACCTGGCAGTATTCATGGCTTTGAAAATGTTCAACCATCACTAACTTGGGTCTAATAGTACCTTCTGAAGAGCATTGTTAGTTTTAATTCAATAGTTACTCAGATTTTTAGATTAGTGCTTAAGAATTGTGGCTACTTACAGTAATTGTACGGATAACTTTTTTAAGAGTTGTTTACCAAGTCTTACCTCAAGAGAGTTACCAGTTCTCCTCAGAAAAATTATTATGTACCCATAATCACTACTGTGCTATGGCCTTGCTTCACCACTCATCTATGACTAGGTAGAAACACCAATCTGATCAGAATCCAAATATGAAGGTATTTGGGCTAAAATCACCAGGACATTTTTGGAGTGAGTGTAGGCACGCTACCACTGCCTTCTAGTACTTCTGGAAGAACTGGCAGTCCAAAACACACCCCACAAAAGCCATAGTATCAGTAATAGTGCTTTGAATTTCTGGACAATGTGGCTGCAAATGCAGCAGTGTGACAGCTTCATTTTTGTTTAATACTGTCATCCCTATAGGATCAACTAATTTGGATACCAATGTGTAGCTGAAGTCACTTAATGATCGGAAACAAATGACATAATAGAATGGTCAGCTAGCAACAAGAGCTCACTAAACCTTCTGACAATGACTTAATGACCTCATTGGAGTTACAATTTTCAACAAAAAAAGAAAAAGAAAAATTCTGGTGTGTAGACAAAGTTGAGAAGTATCAGCTTAAATCCAAGTTAGCTAAGCCAACTTACCTATGCTTAGTTAGCTGCAGTAGTCATTTATTAAATTTGAATGTCAAATTTTGTCCTAACTTGGAGGTCATTAACATTATGATAAGTTTGGTAGAGAATTTCTATTTATCCTGCAATATGTACTTTAATCAATGACAACTATATTTGTGCATGTATTTGTGCATACTATTACTGGTGGAATTTCTGTTGTCCAAGTGAATAATTTTAGAATTCTCAGTGAGGATTACTAACAAACTTCAGGGACATTTGTCATCCAGACAAGCAAAGTTTTTCACTTTAAGCTGCATTTGAAAACGTATTTCTCTATGTTTGCAAACCAAGAACAGAATTGCTTGCTTGCTATAAAAAGGAAAAGAGTTTTAGAGAGATAATTTGATTCTTTAGAATTGTATTTTGTTTATTTGTGTTTTATTGGGGGGGAATGTTTTGGCTGTGGTTTTGTGGCCACATCCAGCAGTACTCAGGACTTACTAAGTGTGCTGCACCCAGGGATCATTCCTGGTGGTGTTTGAAGGACCATATTTGGTCTCAAGTAGCAAACCAAGACATTCACATGCAAGGTAAGCAGCCCACCCACTGTACTATCACTCAAACCCCATAGCGTTACTTATTTTTTGTAAAAACACAAAGCTGAATGTTCTACTTGTTAATTTTTATGATATATATAACTTTCATCATAGATAATATTTTAAGCATTAATCAAGATTTTAGCAAATGCTTTGTAGCTTGAGAAATATGACCTGTGCTTTTCATATGTTCCATTATACCTATTTTTTCTTCAAGTAGTTTTGCTCAGATACCACTAAGAAAATTGAAAATATGGGGCCAGGACGATGGAGCAGTGGTAGCTCATTTGCCTTGCATGCGGCTGACCCAGAACAAACAGTGGTTCGATCCCCCAGCATTATAAATGGTCCCCCAAGCCAGGAGCAATTTCTGAATGCATAGTCAGGAGTAGCCCTTGAGTGTCACAGGGTGTGGCCAAAAAATCCAAAAGAAAAGAAAAAGAAAATTGAAAAAACTGTGTCCTTACTTATTTTTCTATTTATATTATTTTATGTTTAAGTATTAAATGGGACCTTTTAAGATAACACCTCCTTCATGTAGTATATGTTGGTAACTTCCACGCTGTTATCCTATCAAAGACATTAATTAAAATTGCATTAATTTGCCAGCTACATCAGTGAGGTTAGCTGCTGAGCTTCCACAGGAAGAGCTTCTTACTAAAGGATCTTAATGGTATTGTTCTCTTCCAACATCTCCAGTGACTGGTCTATTATAGGAACTAAGACCTGCTCACTTCCCTTCAATTTGCTATTTGAACTTCTCCATAGTATATACAGAGCTTTTAGGGCAATCACATCACAGCTATCTTTTTCTGTGCACTGATTTCTGCTTTTCTTATTCTCTCATGATGATATTCACAAGAGCACCCTCTAATAAATACATTTAATATAACCACCTTGGGGTCAGAGCGACAGCACAGGGTAGGACATTTGCCTTGCACGCTGACTGTCAACCCAGGATGGACCACAGTTCAATTCCCGGAATTCCATATGCCTGCCAAGAGTGATTTCTGAGCAAAGAATCTGACTAACCCCTGAGTGCCGCTAGGTGTGGCTCTCAAAAAGAAACCCAAAAATAAATATAATAACCTCTATTTATCAAAGAATGACATCTAAAAACCCAGAATCATCTTTTATCATCTATAATGAATCACTTCATTAGATCTTCCTAATATACATTTAATTTTAATTGTTTTATTAACATAAGATTATTTGTGCTAATTTTTGGAGTATTTTAACTACTAATATACATTTTATTAAAACACCACTCATATATTATAAATTGTTTATTACATTCAAATCAAAGACATCCAAGAAGATAAGAACATTAATTTATAAGGACATGCACACAGATGTTCATTGCAGTACTAATTTATATAGCTAAGATTTGGCTTTTTATAATAGACAAATGCCCAACCACCAATGGATAGAAAAAAATTCTGGTTTAGATACTCAATACTGAATCACATATGATAAAATGTGAAATTTTGGTTGGAGAAGGAAGTGTTATGCACCAAGTGAAGTGAGTTAAGAGTCACAATTAAGCCCTAACAAGTTAGGTTAGCCAAAACTAAAGAAAAAAAATTAGCACTCTCAAGTAAGTTACCTATTTTTTTTCAATTTACAGTATGAATTTATAAAGTCATAGAAATTTAAATCAATAAACATAAACCTAAATCTGCACAAATTCAATTTGGTTTTCTATTTTACATTTGATTTATTTAAATAATGTTGTAGTATTTCTCAAATTATAATTTGGGTAACTTGTTTACAATAATGTTAACATTTATTATTTTTAATTACATTTACCATTGCCAAAATGACTTGAAACCACCCCCCCAAAAAACACTTTCGTTTAGGCTACCTCTCCTTTGTCCATATTCTATCTTCTTTTTGCTGGAAAAATATTTTGTAACCTAAAGTCAAGGATTTGTCATCATTTTATACTATTTCACTTTTTTGTTTTTTGTTTGTTTGCTTATTTGCTTGTTTGTTTATTTCTGGGCCACACCCAGGAATTACTCCTGGCTAGGCACTTAGAAATTTCTCTTGGCTTGAAAGACTATATGGGAGGCCAGGGATCGAACTACAGTCTGTTTTAGGGTATCACGTGCAAGGCAAATGCTCTACTACTTGTGCCACTGCTCCAGACCTTATTTCCCACTTTTCTCTATATGCATTAGATTATTGGCTCATTCAGTATTTGTCCTCTCTTTGACATTTCACTAAATACAAGTCTCCAGTTCAATCCAAATTTAAATGAAGAAGGCTTCATCTTTTCTCACAGTGTTCTATTATGACTATAATTACAATT
>PVKC010019558.1:0-19043 GCA_004027635.1 Crocidura indochinensis
AGTGATAAGATAGATTCTCAGCCTGAGAAGATCCCAATACACTGTTGCTATTGATCTAATCTCAGAGGCCTCCTCTCCTTTCCTCTGGCTTCCTTCATTGTGGACCTTTGCTTGCTAAGAGACTAGGTTTCTGAGAAGTTGGGGCTCAAGAATTTTTCCTGATATGGGACTATTGCTAGCCAGTTATCAGACTGCACAGGCCAAATAACAGACCAAAATGATGCAACAAATTTAATACACTCCCAACTATTTCAAAAGACATAAAAGGGAAACACACACACATATGTATATATCTTTTGAATATCTTATATGTATTCCCTTAACAGCAATAACCCTTACTGAATATTCTCTTATACAGTGATGTTTTCCCCCATTGTTTTGTCTGTTCTTCTCTTTCTGATCTGTTCAATAAGGAATTCTGGTAGAAGAGTCCCTAGATTTAGAGCTTATGTAAGAACTAAGTTATGGGATTGTTGGACTTGTTCCAGTGGTCCCCATATGCACCAATAATGCCATGAGGCACTGTTCCTCTTTTGCATAGGCACATTAAAATAGGAAGATACTATACATACAAACAAGTTCATTTCTAATAAAGATAGGAACACACAAATCTTGCAATGCATGGGACCTTACACCCTGAACATTGTCATAATGACCTGGCTTAGGCCTCAGAAGAATTGCCCATTCGCCCCTGAACCAGGGATGCCATCTACAAAAAAACCACAGTTGTCTATAACATCACCTGGTAGAGGTACCAGGAAAGACCCTACCTCTGCCCTGGCATCCACCTACTCCAAAGAGAGTTCCCTTAACACCCAGAAGACATAACAACAACTACCTGCTTTTAGAACAGGGCTCTCCGCATTGCCCTCCAATTGTGAGGTGAAACTAGAGGATGCTCCACATCATCCTGACTTGGATGTAGGATATGCACAGATTCCGGGATCTTTAACTACAGAAACCTAACACCAATAACATCGACTGGGGGAGGGGGGTGTAATATTGGCACTACAGACAATGACTTGGTTGGACAACCTAGTATGCCTGGAGCCTAGAATTGATCTTATGCCATAAAACTTCAGGGGTAAGGTCTCCTTGTATTTAGGCAAGGCTTTTCCTTTCTATGTCCCCCATATTTTGCTGTGCCTATGCAAACAATAATTGCCACTCTAACACTGTTTTTACTGTACTTCTTTAACTCTTATCCTTAAAAAAAGAGAAGAAGAAAAGCTTATTAAACCTTCTACAAGGCTTTTAATGAGTTAACTGGTGGTTCAATGATTTTTCAAAAATATACTTGCTACTAAATCTTTTCTTTCTCTTCCATCTCGTTAGTTTTTCTATTTTTTAATAACTTTGCCTTTGTTCTTCCTGAAACAAATGTCTTATGATCAAGTGTGCCAACTATGTGATATATTTTCTTTAAATAGATTTTTAACAATGGAAAAAACACCTAGAAATTGAGCTCCCATATGATATACCCTAGAAACACAAAAATACAATTCAAAAATTCTTTTCTCACACATATATTCATTGCAGCGCTATTTACAATAGCCAGACTCTGGAAACAACCAAGATGTCCTTCAACAGATAAATGGCTAAAGAAACTGTGGAACATATACACAATGGAATATTATGCAACTGTAAGGAGAAATGAAATCATGAATTTTTCCATATGTGGATGTACACAGAATCTATTATATTGAGTGAAATAAGTCAGAGGGAGAGATACAGACACAGAATAGTCTCACTCATATATGTGTTTTAAGAAAAATTAAATACATTATTGTAATAAGGCTGAGACAATAGAGTTAAGGGCTGGAAGACCCAGAAAGACCAACTCACAATTTGAAGCTCTCCACAAAGAGTGGTGAATGCTGTTAGGAAAATTACTACACTAACAACTAGCATGATAGTGTTAAAAAATGAGAGAAGTAGATTGCCTGTCGTGAATACAGACAGGGATGGGAAGGGGGAGCATTGGCGGTGGGAATGTTGCACTGGTGAAAGGGGGTACTCTGTTTATGACTGAAATCCAACTACAAACATGCTTATAATCATGGTGCTTAAATAAAGATTTATTAACAATATAAATAAAAAAACAAAGTTGTTCATAATACAGTTCTTTCAGGCATGCAATGTTCCAGCACCAATCCCTGCTCCAGTGTTACATTCCATCCATCATTATCCCCAGTTTCATACATATGTCCATGCCTGTGTCTTGGTAAGCACAAAATAATTTATTTTATATTGCTTATTACACCAAAATGGCAAATGGAACTATTAAAAAATTACCAAAAAGTTTAGTAAAAGAAAAATATATCTAATATAGAGTCATGGTTGAGAATTTACTAAGCATTTTGTTGCTAATTAAGACTTCATGTTATTTTTGTCTGCTTATTAAACTTAATTGTCTACTCTACTACTTTCCCATCAATTTGCTGTGTTCCTACTGTGTTTGTCACTATCATGGAATTTGGAGTTGTGGCTCCAGAAGTTGTAGAACTGGGACAATAAGCACCTCAGAGATTTCAGCCCAAAGACTGATGTACATGTAAGTTGCATTGATTTGGCTTGGCATCTCTTCTAAAATTAGTCATGAAGCTGTGAAGTTGGCAGTTGTTTAGATGGCAGTGGCTGAGGGAGTGGGTGCTGACTGCTGACTGCTGGAGCTTCCAACAATATTGGAGTACCCACCTCTACTCAGAGAAAACCAGAGTTTTCAGCCTGAAACTGATGTATCGGAATTGGAATTGGCTTGGAATATATACATATACATATACATATACATATACATATACATATACATATACATATACATATACATATATGTGTGTGTGTGTGGGGAGAGAGAGAGAGAGAGAGAGACTTGACTTGGAATATATATTCTTATAAATAGAATTAGCTTCTTTTTTTTTTTTTTTTTGCCTTTTTGGACCACACTAGGTGACACTTAGGGGTTACTCCTGGTTCTGCACTCAGAAATCGCTCCTGGGTCAGAGGACCATATGGGACGTTGGGGATAGAACTAAGGTCAGTCCTGGATCTGCAGCATGCAAGGCAAATGCCCTACTGTTGTGCTATAGCTCTGGTCACCAGAAATAGCTTCTTAACATCACTTTTGAGCCATTTATAGTTATATTAAGATATAACTGGTCAGTAAGATTGTATAGTGCTTGCCTTACACACAGCAGAGTCAAGTTTGATCTCTAGCACTACATATGTTTCCCCCCCACCTTCCCACCAAGAGTTGTCTCTGAGCACAGGTTCCCAAGAACAGTCAGGTGTGACCCCAAAACCAACATATATGGCAAGTTTAGCAAGTTTTCAAGATATAAAAGCAGGATAGATAGATAGATAGATAGATAGATAGATAGATAGATAGATAGATAGATAGAGAGAGAGATAGAGAGATAGAGAGATAGATAAATAGATAGATGATAGATAGATATTAGATAGATAGATAGATAGATAGATAGATAGATAGATAGATAGATAGATAGATAGATAGATAGATAGATAGTTATCTATTCTGCTTTTATATCTTGAAAATTTGCTGAACTTGCTATGTGTGTTTTGTTTGGAGATTATCTATGCTTAAGACCCTATTATCTGTAAATATGGTTTTGCTTCATTCTCCCCCAACAAATCTTTTAAGTTTCATTTTTCATTGCAATGGAACACCTTAGCTCTTTCTAAATAAGGTTAGGCAACAAGTATGAACACACCAGGAGACAAGAGATTTTTTGTTCTCTGCCCTAGACCTAGACTCATTCCTGGTACTTAAACATTTAGCAAATATTTGTTGAATAAATGAAACAAGAAGTAGATATGACAGTTTGGCCCAGGGCTTCTTTCCACACCCTGAAATCACTCTAATAGGACATGGCTCATTTGTTCCCTGTGTCTATACCTTCACTCATCATACTTGCTCAATGCTTAGCAATTAATTAGCACTCCCTAAATGTTTGCTTAATGTACAAATGAGTAAATAAATACTGGAAGGTGGCATGTGGGAATGTTTGAGTTAGATCATGTGATCACCTCTGGTAGAGAAAACCCCATCTGTTGAACAGCCCATTATGCCAGAATCCCTTCTCGGTGAGTGGCAAACAATGGCCCCTAACATCCCAGAGACAGTAGAAGTCTGTCACTGAAATGCCAACCGTTCAAGGGGGAGTGAGTAAACTATGATCCCACAAAATGCTGTCATGATGCAATCCCTTTTACTGAGATCACTGCAGCAGCAAGTCAAAAAGTTGATGGAGCTTGGCATGGGGTGGTGGGTCACAAAGGCTAGCCAGAGTTTGCTGGGCCAGTGTCTGGCTTTTTCTTTTTTACTCACACCCAAGAAATGTTTTAGGCCCAGTTGGAAGGCCCATGAAAATATATGGCACAGATGCCACTTGAAACATCATCAAGATCCACACAGGTAAAGAGAATTTAAGAGATGGGAGGTGTGAAGTATTGTCCTGTTGTTCTCGGCCTCATTTTCCAACTCTCTCTTATTCTAAAAAAATTCCCTTTCTTCATTGTTCTTCTTGTCCCCTGCTTCCCACTCACACAAACCCTCTGTGAAGTTTGCAGATGGAAATCCATACACACCAAACACATTTAATTCTCTTTTACTCCAGCAATTATATTCTAGAAATTATTGTTATAATTGGAAACATATTGTAAGATTTTTAATGACCATGAAGGATATTTATAGCTATTATCTACTGGCTAATCCTCTATAAATATGTCTTGTATCAGGTCAGCATTCATAGACCACTGATTGCCTGATTCTGGGGTGTTTTTTATAGCATCAAGGGGAAAGCCTCAAATATGATGCTTCTCCCTGGCACTCTTGAATGAAACTGCAAGATGGGAGATTAAGACAGGAAATTTTCCACCCTTCTAACAGAGTGAGAAATAAGATTGAGTGCCTCCAGCAACTTTGAGTAGCAAGGGAAAAAGCCAGTACTAAGAATCAGGATGGTATGGTTGGGGGTGAGGTGGGTGGGAATCAAGAGCTAAATATGAAACTGACTGCTAATTAGATCAGTGAGTCTGACCCAGTCATTTAACCTTTCTTAGATACAGTTACCTCACTTGTCAAATGGAGAAAACTGAACAAGGCCCCACACTTCTGGGGGGTAGATTCCCATCTAGGAGTATATAAGAAAATGCTGCAAAAATCATGCTTAGTGTCCAGGGAATCCAGGCTCAACCCTGCCCACATGAGTCACTGAGGACATAGCCTCTGCCTCTTTGACCTCCAATTCTTGACCTGAGGAATGCAGAGCTCCTTTGTGGGCTATGTAGTGGCCAGACTAGTTAAGTTTGCTCTTGAATCATTTGTCAGATTTTGCCAGCAATGTCTATCAAAGCCTTCACACAGGACCAGCACAGAATAAGCATTGAAGATCATTTGTCTCACTTCCCATTAGTCGAGAATGTACATTCTTTCCTAGGATGAAATCCAAGACATTCAGGAAAGTTCAGCAGCACAGAGCTGTCCCATTTCCTAAGAGCAAGAAACTATCTTGCTGTGGCCAAGATGCCACCTCCTCTCTCTGGACACCAACATTCATCCTTCTGCTCAGATACCTCCTACCACTTCCTGATCCAGGCCCTATGCCAATCTTTTAATTAAAATATGGAGCTGGAGCTGGAAAGATAATACAGCAGTAAAGTGTGTGCCTTTCATGTAGCTATCTCTGATTTGAACCTGCTCAGCATAGGATCCCTGAACCTGGCCTGGGGTCACTCCTGAGCACCACCAGTATGATCCAAAAACAAAAAGAAAAGAAAGTGATTAAAAATGTGTTGTTTGGGGGCCAGCAAGGTGGCGCTAGAGGTAAGGTGTCTGCCTTGCAAGAGCTAGCCAAGGAAAGATCGCGACCGCGGTTTATCCCCTGGCGTCCCATATAGTCCCCCCAAGCCAGGGACAATTTCTGAGTCTTAGTCAGGAGTAACCCCTGAGCATCAAACGGGTATGGCGAGGTACCAACCTTGCCTGCAGTCTACCCAACTTCAATCTCCAGATCTCATATGGTGCTTTTAGCATCATAAAAAGTAACTCCCCAAGCACAGAGCCAGGAGTAAGCCTTGAGCACTTGTTGATGTGCCCCAAAAACATAGCAAAAAAGAGACAAAATGTAGCTCCTGAGGTTGGCTTGGAAGTGCATCTTGGGAGCTGGAGACAGTAGTATCAGAAGAACAGAGAAGCATGGGCAGTGTGGATCAGCAAAAGCTTTGTTTCTAGGCTGCATTTTTTCCAATGAAGAGGCAGCCTGTAAGAATATTCAGTCCTCAGGGGGACAGAGAGATAGCACAGCAGGAGGTCGTTTGCCTTGCATGCAACTGACCCGGGAGGGACCCAATTTTATTCCCAGCATCCCATATGGTTCCCCAGCTTGTCAAGGGTTATTCCTTAGTGCAGAACCATGAATGTCCCCTGAGTGCTCCTTTGAATAAAGTTTAAAAAAAAAGAATATTCAGTCCTCAGCAGAACAACTTTGGATAAAATGTGAGCCCTCTGAACCCAGGTTGCCCATTGAGAGTCATAGAATCAGTTCTCCCAACATCTTCTTTTCTTTAAGTCTCAACTCAAGCCTGGAGACAAACCTTTTCATCCAGTCTCCCAGAATGAGCAAGAAGATTCAAGAAGCATGTACACAGAAAGAAACAGGTTCAGCAGGCTCAGCACACTTTATTAAGCTTCAGTTCTCCTGACCCAACAAGTTCCAAGGCCATGGTTATCTGCCCTTCTTCCTCCCTGCTGGACACACACAACACAAACACACATAAACACAATCCTCTTGGGACAAGCACATTAACTACATAAACCAGGCCAGTGTGTAAAACAGCTGAAGAATTAAATACTCAGGAATGTTAAGGTCAAGCCACTGACCCATTTCCTGCCGTGTGCCGTCCAGGGGAGGAGAAGAAGGGAGGTAGAAAGAAAAATAAAGAACCCAGGAGGAGCAAAACCAAATTATTAAGTTCTTTTCATTAAATAAATAAGCTTCATCTGACAAGTTCTCCCTCAGAATCCTGGGGTGCCATCAGTCCTGGGAAATGACTTCAGAGAAAGGAAATACACACACACACACACACACACACACACACACACACACTCCTTGATCACTCCTGGATCGAGGGAGACCAGTCACTCAGCTCCCTTCACCACCGTCCAATGCAAACATGCAGTGGGCACAAGCTGGAGATGCACTGCTTCTGATTAGAGTGAGGACTATTTGGGATTTGGGATACTTCATGTTGGATTTAAGCCTGGTCACATATACTTCAAACCTTGTAACGGTCACTTGTTACAAATCTTGTTGCAAATCAGACCCAAATCTCCAGGGTTGCACCCTCAGCCCATATAGACCCTCTCCTAGGACCCCTAACCATTATCTCCTCCTTCTGCTCTCTTGCTTTGTCCAATTCCTCCACCCTTAATGAGCCAAGGATGACATTTCCAGGCATTCTGCCTTCATTCTTCTCTTCTCCTGACCTGGGTGCAGTTCCCAGATTCTGTTCATTCAATTTAGACCCACTTCCAACTAAGCTCCTCTTCCTATAGATCCATCACCCCCACAGTCATTCAGGACTACCCTGGGAGTTCCTGGGGCTTGGAGAGGTCCCTCAATAGGCTGAATTCATGCTTTGGATGAAAAGGTGCTGCCTTTATCCATGGCACCATAAGGTCCCCTAAGAAGTGGTGGAGGGTGAATAGTGAGGAAGGTCTGGTACTGTACTGTCTGGTGGGAGCTCATGGTTTAAAAGCTAGGGTTCTGCTTCTGCTGAAAGTTTTGAAATAATCCCTCAGCTTCCACAGCCCCAGAGCTCTCTAACCAGAGGAACTGTTAGTTGTTCTTTCTCACTGCATACTCTGACAGTTAGTTTGACATAAAGTACACATGTATGAAAACACACCTTTGTGTAGGAACACAGACACAGCCAAAGCAGAGTGGGAGAAAGTTTTGATAAGAATGTGGAGAGCAAGCTAGACACAGAGGAGATCATGTATACTAGCAGCCCAGGGGTCAAAGGAGGGGATATGGGACGCATGCTGGGAATGGGGGTGGAGGGAAGACAACACTGGTGGTGGAAATGCCCCTGATTCAATGTCACTTTGTGCCTAAAATATTACTATGAAAGATTTGTAATTTATTTTGGTCAAAATAAAAATTATTAAAAAAAAAAAAAAGAATGTGGAGAGCAAGATGGCATCTCTAGCTTTTTCTTACTTGTGTGCTGCCATGGCCTGGTCACTCCAGCCTCTTCCATAACTCTTTGCTTCCTTAACTCTACCCCTGCCCCTAAGTCTGGAACAACTTTGCTTCATCTCTGATGACCCTTTCTCATCATTTCAGACCCTTTCTAAAAGACATCTCCTGAAACCTTCACAAGTAAATCCATTCCTTTTCCCTCAGCCCCCATGACTCCTTTCACCATTAGAACTCTAATGGGGAAAATAGGGTGGGACATAAAAATCCAACTCTCACAGCATCATACAGCCTTCTCAACTCAGATCCTTGGATTTTGTTCATATTTGCTCCCACTGGTAGCAATAATTCTTAAATACTTTCATAAATAAGCAAAAGGGCCCATCAAGGGCAAATGAAAAGTCAACAATGTAGTCTGAAGGGGATTTATTTTATCATTTGTGTGATGGAGGTTATTAGGGGATTTGGGCTTTAAAACTCTCAGTTCAGATGAGAGATAATTTTCTAAATTTTAGCTGTAAGGGGGAAACCAGGACTGCTATGTGTAAGTAGGGAAGCTGTGAGAATTGTAAATACCAAAAGCCTTCATGAACCTTCAGTAACATGGAGGCCAATATGTGCTGGAGTACAGACAGGTCGACATAGCAGCATTTCAGATATTTTCATCAATACATATATCACACTAACACTGTCACACACTCATACAGCATAGCACACCCTCAGACCACCCATGCACTCACACACACTGCAAGATGGAACACAGGCTGTCAGTGCAGGAGTTCCAGATTCCATCCCTAGCACTGCAAGAAGCATCACCAGGGAAAGCAGCCCCTGAGCATGGATGGGTGCGGCCCTCAAATATCCAAAACAAAGGGAAAAAACAAACACTGCACTATAGCTTCCAAACATGATGTTATAACTGGCCCTCAGATAAATCTGCAGAAATCCAGCACCAATCCCATAGAAGATCTGGGAAATAGTTGAAATTAGCTGAAAGCAAAAGGGAAGGGGAATAAGAAAGGCTGTTGAAATTAGCTGAAAGCAAAAGAGAAGGAGAATAAGAAAGGCTGTGTGAGGAAGCAACTGAACAAAGCTTTCTTCCTTTATCTTCGAGATATTCCAAAACAAACATCAGCCTTTCACTTGAGCCAGAAGATTCAACTCACTGCTCCTAGACACATCTAGGTTTACACCATACAGAGCTCTGCCCTTCCTTTTCTATTACTCTTTCCTACAGCACCCCCAAAACCCATCTTCACCCATATGCCCTCATATTACACATTCTAAGTCTTTCCTTCCTTTATTCAAGCAGAGAGATCTTTCTTTCCCTCTGCTGGCATCTTATAGCAATTATCTCATCTGGGTTGACCAACCTGGCTATGGCTCCCCAGCTGAACACAGGGTCTGCCAAACAAACTCTTGACTAGGTCAAGAGTCTTGCAGATGATGAATGGCCATGCATATATGAGAGCACAGTGGAGCCTGTATTAATAAAGGTCTGGCTCTAAGGATATTGCACCATGGACACCAGACAGAGAAACCAGTAAGAAAGTCATTCAGGGGCTCTGAGAGCTGCTCAAAGAACTGGGACTCATAAGGCCCCAATTCAAATCCAACATGGTATGATTCTCTGGGGTGGTTCTGGTGGCCCTCCAAATCCCACTGGATCTGAGCAGCACTAAATTACTAGATTGAGCACTGAACTGTCTCCCCCAAGAACACAGAGATGATCTGAAGATCACGAGTTATTCTGGCCACCTGAACACACTGTTGGAGTAATACCTCCCTGACTAAAGAAAGAAGTAGTCACAGGAATGCACCAAATTTTGGGTTGCAGATTTTGCTTTCATATTCATTCTTTTGGGGGCAATTTGAGGGGGGTGGCAGGGCAGACTTTCTATATATATAGATCCTCTATCCCCATGCTGAGCATAGCCTACATGCTAGGTGTAGATGGAAACCAAATGTCTTTCTTCATGATCTTCCTACCCTACACTAATATGCACATCCCCTCACACATACTCATACACACATCCACTCACATCTCATATAAGCACACTCATAGCCACACACATTCACATAAGCATTTATGCACACATGCCCACTCACAGATATATACACACACAGAGTGACTCACACCTAAACACAAAATTCACATTTACTTTGAACAGAAAGCCATCATTGATGAAGTCATGAAATTTTCCTATACATGGATGTACGTGGAATCTATTATGCTGAGTGAAATAAGTCAGAGACAGAGAGAAAAATGCAGAATGGTCTCACTCATCTATGGGTTTTAAGAAAAATGAAAGATGTTCTTGGGGCCCGGGAGATAGCATGGAGGTAAGGCGTTTGCCTTTCATGCAAAAGGTCATCGGTTCGAATCCCGGTGCCCCATATGGTCCCCTGTGCCTGCCAGGAGCAATTTCTGAGCATGGAGCCAGGAGTAACCCCTGAGCACTGCCGAGTGTGACCCAAAAACCACAAAAAAATAAAAAGAAAGAAAGATGTTCTTGCAATAATAATTTTCAGACACAAAAGAAAAAAAAAGCTGGAAGTTCCAGCTCACCTCATGAAGCTCACCACAAAGAGTTATGAGTTTAGTTAGAGAAATAACTACATTTTGAACTGTCCTAATAATGAGAATGTTTGAGGGAAATGGAAAGCCTGTCTAGAGTACAGGCAGGGGTTGGGTGGGGAGGAGGGAGATTTGGGACATTGGTGATGGGAACGTTGCACTGGTGATGAGTGGTTGTCTTTACATGACTGAAACCCAAACACAATCATGTATGTAATCAAGGTGTTTAAATAAAATATACATAAAAAAGAAAGCCATCATTGCTGATAAATGGATAAAGACAAATAAGAATAAGAATAAGAAGCTTCTCCAAACTAGGCCCACCAGGGAACTCAACTGTGGCACATTAGGTTGTATGGAGAAAACTAGAAAAAGAAGCTGGAAGGAAAGAGAAAAATCCATGTACAGTGTAACTTCAAGAAGCACTGGGGCAGGCGGGAGTTGGGGACATGATTCAGCTCATCATTGAAGTCCATTTAACATGGAAATGATTAGAGTCCATGGCATCAAGTCACAGAGCACATTTAGTTTTAGACAAAGTTAGTTTTCTATACAATTAAGACTCTAATTGGAACTCAATCTAGTTTCATCAAAAAAATTCACCCAGTGCCTAGAAAAGAGAGGTGTTGAAAGTAAGGAGCCTAATAGTTTCCTTCTATTAACAATGTAGAAACTTGAATGTATGTTTATGCATGTACATGGGTGCTGCCCAAAAATTTTTAAGCATGGTAATGACTTTAGTTTCTATTGCTTGAGTGTTTGGTTCAGAGGAGCTTAAAGAAGGGCAAGAGTAGAAGAAAGAAGAGAGGGATAGAAGGGAAAGGTTGACCTTCTAATCTCACTCCAGGGCCCAGAATTTCTATCTTCTATTCCTTTAACTTCCTTTCCTAAGCTCTGTTCTAGCTTCTCTCAACAAAGGTACCATACAACTACCTCACTGAGTTGACAAAAAGCAGAATTACGAATTACGTGGCATGAAACATCACAAGGATGAATCTCAAAACCTTAAAAGCCATGGTTTTAATGACTTTTTTTTTTTCATTTTCTTTCCACTATGGAAAACAATATGCTATCTTGTTTTAAGGAGATTACCTTGTCATATTTCTTGACAGGACTGGCATTAGATAATGTACCATTTCACCAACACAGATTAAGGCTCACTTCCTATGAAACACAGATTTTTTTAAGAGGGGTAACAATACTGCTCTATCTTTACTACTTGTCTGGGATATAAGCAGAGGTGCCCTTATAAGGACAAGGAGGAAGACAAATAAAAGGGGGATGACGTTTTCTTTCTGCCAAAAATGTTAAACTCAGGAAGATTGATTCAAGAGAACATCAAAGGCAGAGTAGAGAAAAGGAAGAAAATCAGAAACATTTCAGCTATGTTATGAAGAAATAATGGGAGTACCCTAAATCACTGCTTCTTTAATAATGAAAACATTGTGCCTGGCTAAAAACAGGTGTCTATTACATGTGAATTATGTATAAATCAATGGAAGGATCTCTGGATCCATGGATGAATGAAGGAGAACACAGAATGGGTAGAGGGATGGATAGGTTGATTGGTGGTTAGATGGATATGAAAAACAGAAAGTTTGATGAATGGATGGTTAATGTGGGGAGTTATACTCTATGTCCTAATGAGATATCAACCTCATTGCTCAGCCAACAGTCACAGGAATAAACCCTACTGGGTTTATAGGAATAAATCCTATAGAATCCTGTAGCAGATCAATTTTCCCAGATATTTGTTTTTAATAAATATGTATAGACTATCTTAAAATATTTTTTACCAGTGCTGGAATGATAATATGCAGCCAATCTGCTTTTGATCCTAGGAATCCCTGAGCACTGAGAGGACTTTCTCCTGATTCCAGAACCAGGAGTAAATCCTGAGCACCTCCAAGTATGGCCCCAAAAAAATTTATTGCCCTTGATTTAGTAACATAATTAGTAATAATTTATCCTAACACACTTCTTCCTTAAAAGAAGTTAATTAGGGGAGGGGCAGAGAGATAGCATGGAGGTAAGGTATTTGCCTAACATGCAGAAGGGTGGTGGTCCCATATGGTCCCCCGAGCCTGCCAGAAGCAATTCCTGGCATAGAGCCTGGAATAACCCCTGAGCACTGCTGGGTGTGACACAAAAAAAAATTTTACACAAAAATTATAAAACTGCATTTTCTGGGACCAAAAAAAAAAAAACCCTAGCCCATCTTTTGGCCTAGGATTTGTGCAAAATTCAAGATCTCTAATTCCAGAGGTCTGCCTGACAACCACAACTGACCAGAATTTCTGGAATCATAAGGAAAGACTCTATCCTAGGCTTCATCCTAGGTTCTTTGCAAAAACCAACACCACTAATTACAGAAGAATGACTACAACAACCGTGACAGAGCAGAACTTCTAAATCTATAAAGACTCTATTCTAGACTTTGTCCTATGATCTGTGCAAATATCAGAATCTCTAATTACAGAGAACTGATTTTGAAGCCACACTAAGCAGAATGTTTCTTGCCAGCATAAAAAGACCTTGAGGTTTGACAATGAGCGTGTCCAGAGCCTGTCATTGTTACTATAACAGTATGCTCCAAGGGTGGAGAAACCCTGTATCTCTTAGGCCAAGAGAATTTCATTTCTAATTTCCCTAATACTTACTATGCCTATGGAAAAAAAATTGCCACATTAGCCCCTTTCCTTTTTATTCTTTTCTTTTCTTTTTTGGTATTGTTTTGTTGTTGTTTTTAGTTGCTACTCTGTTTTTTTTGTCATTTCTTGTTTTGGTTTTTTTTTTCTTCTTTTAAATCTATAGCTTCTAAACAGGCTCCTCCCAGATTTTTTTCCCAACAGAATGACAGAACTGGAATCATCTTTTTCTGCCTCATAAATTGGTGGGGGGAGTGGATGATACCAGGAGCAAATGAACATTGAGTAGAAATAAAAAATGAGCAGACCTAAGCATCAAATCCAAAGTCAATGTCAACAGAATCAAGATAACCCAATCTAAGCAACCTATACACAAAGAGGACCTATTACACCAGCAGTCCAGGGGGCAAGAGGAGTGGTACATGATGCAAACTGGGAACAGGGTTGGAAGGAGGACAACACTGGTGTTGGGAATGGCCCTAATTCACTGTCACTATGTACCTTAAATATAATTGTGAAAGACTTGTAATTCACACTGGTCACAATAAAATTTATATATATATAGTATATATAACATATATACATATATACACACACACAAAACACATGACAAGGGGCCAGAGTCATGGTGTGCAATGTTAAGGCATCTGCCTTGCTGGTGCTAGCCTCGGACGGACTGCAGTTCGATCCCCCAGCATCCCACATAGTCCCCCAAGCCAGTAGCAATTTCTGAGTGCATAGCCAGGAGTGATTCCTGAGTGTCACTGGATGTGGCCCAAAACAAAACAAAACAAACAAAAAACCCACATGACAGGGGCCGGGCGGTGGCGCTGGAGCTAAGGTGCCTGCGCTAACCTAGGACGGACCGCGGTTCAATCCCCCGGTTCCCCATATGGTCCCCCGTGCCTGCCAGGAGCGACTTCTGAGCAAATAGCCAGGAGTAACCCCTGAGCGTCGCAGGGTGTGGCCCAAAAACCAAAAAAAAAAAAAAACCACATGACAAGATGCTCATGGTAAGGGAAAATTTAACAAATGAACACTTTTTTATAAGAAACATGTGTCAAGTTTAAAATCACAAAATGTAAATAGTAATTCAAGTTTATATTTAATGGTGATTATATGTAGAGCTACATTTGTTTAGAAAAATTCACATACTAATATGTTTGTTAAGATGGTTGAATTATATTCTTTAATTTTAAAATTACCCAGAAAATAGCCTTGAGGTATATACTTTCCTTTAATTTAAATTTAATAATTTTCCAAAGAAAATTAAAAATAGAAAAAAATTATAAATGGTTTTCAGTTTTTCTCAAATCCAGTTCAGCCTTTTATATTAAGTGACTACATATATGTAAGTATCTTAAGTGGCAAGGATCTAACTAAAGGGGGAAAATGTCTAGGAGCAAAGGACATTTCAATAGAAAAGAAAGCAGTTTGTACCAGAAACTAAATGATTCATATGCTTCATGATCCTTTTTCATGGCTTTGTCCCCTCAATCACCCAAAGCCTAATGCATGCAGAATCTTTTCTAACATTTTCAGTATTTTGATCTCACATGTTCCTACTTTGACCGACAAACATTTTGATATTATCTTATTGTGTTAACAGTTACCCAAAGCCCACCATTTAAAGTAATAATAATTTCAGTATTTCACAATTGTCATGTGTCATGGTACTAGTACTATGGGTTGATACATGAACTTCAGTTAAGATGTCAGTTAGGGGGGCCAGGCAGTGGAGCTGGAGGTAAGGTTCCTGCGCTAGCCTAGGACGGACCACGGTTCGATCCCCCGGTTCCCATATGGTCCCCCAAGCCAGGAGCGACTCCTGAGCGCATAGCCAGGAGTAACCCCTGAGCGTCACCAGGTGTGGCCCAAAAACAAAAAAACAAAAAAACAAAAACAAAAAAAAAAAAAGGGATGTCAGTTAGGGCTATGTACTCATCTGGAGACATGACTGGAGAAGAATCTTACTCCAAGGCCATCAGGTGGTTGACAGAATTTGCTTCTCTGTAAAATATGAGAATTAAGGTCTCAATAATTCTACTCTGGGAATCAAGACCAGAAACAAAAAAATATTTTGAAAGTATTTGTTTCAAAAAAACTAAGATCCCCGAGTACCCAGCAACTGATTAAGGGGATAAGAAATTATGATCTATATACACAGTTGAATACTGCTCAGCCATAAGAGAGGATGAAATCTTGCCTTGACTTCAACTTGGTTCATGTTAAGTTAAATGAGAAGTTAAGTGAGAAGGAGAAATGCCAGTTATGTCACACATAAATTGCATAGTAAGAAACAAAGCAAGAGGGGCCAGAGAGATAGCATGGAGGTAAGGCATTTGCCTTTCATGCAAAAGGACAGTGGTTCAAATCCCAGCATCTATATGGTCCCCAGAGCCTGTCAGGAGCGATTTCTGAGTGTAGAGCCAGCCTGAATGCTGCCGAGTGTGACCTAAAAAAAAAAGAAAGAAAGAGAAAAAGAAACAAAGCAAGAAATTGACCATTGTGAATGAAAATAACCCTTAAAGAAATCAGTGTGATAGAGCAATGTGTTGGTGCTTAGAGAAATGGAGTGTTCTGAGGTATTTGGTGAATATTTAATAAATAAATGAGTAAATTACAAGCAACACCTTGGAGTCTTCTGCACACACCTCTCTCCTGTGAAATCCCTCTCCTGAATCTTTGCCCAGGACAGCCTCTGGGTCCTCCTAACTTCAAGGACCAATTTCCTCTCTTTTCTTTACCTGTTGGCAGCACTGGGCACATGGACTAGCTACTGGGTTCTCCTGCCCTTAAGTTGGATCCGCATGGTCTCCAGAATCTCTTTCTCACTCCCTAGTCACCCTCAAAATTGTTCTCAGTTATATATAACCAATCATAACCAGCATGCTTCACTTCCCTTGATAAATACACCTACCATCCCTTGAAAACTCCCCCCTCTTTGCAGCTGTCTTTATACCTCATAGTGCCACCAACACCTCTCACTCAATATCAAAACTCCCCACCCTGTAACCTCAGGTAATCCAATGGCAATGACAGGACTCCTTCCATTCCGCCTAGGCTTCTAGTTTCTGTAGTCACCCTACCATCGTCGAAGCCTGTGAAATCACACCATGCATCATATCTTCAGTTATTTACTTCAGAGTAAATAGGTCTGAAACATTATCATGGTGATAATCCACCAGAGGGTCAAATAACTCACCATTGTTGGGGTCTTCTCAGGTCCCTGTTTGAGTGCCAGTTGTGAAATCACCCACACACACCATATTTCCAGTGTTCGATGAATGGGTCTGAAGCATGGTAGACACGAAGAATTAATAAACCAAACCAGTAAAGAGAGAGTCATGAATCTAGTTGACTTCACGCCTTGTAGTTCCACTCCATGCACCAAGTCAAACCAAAAGCTCTTCATTTACCAACCAGAAGGAGGAGCTACTCTAGTATGGTTGATCATTTACTTATCAAAGGGATGGGTGAAAAGAAAAACAGAAGTTGGGAAATGCCTTTGTTTTGGGTAAAAGCAAGGTGTGATCTAACAAAAATCAGAATATTCCTCTAGCCATCCTCTATCAGGGTCTCCCTAAATTCTCTCCTATACAGTTTCTTCCCCTTCTCCAGAGCTGCCTCTCATGTGATCACCACCACCACCTATAGAAACTCATGACTACTTACTAGTTCTTTCTAAAACATAGTTCTACCAATTTTCTCCATAACATATACATCTACAGTTCTATTATATTTCTTTAAGAAACTTTTTTTGGCTTTTGGGCCACACCTAGTGACTCTCAGGAGTCCCAGTTACTCCTGGCTATGCCCTCAGAAATAGCTCCTGGCTTGGGGGATCATATGGGATGGCAGGGACTATCCTAGTTTAGCATGTGCAAGGCAAACACCTTACCACTTGTGCCACCACTCCGGCCCCAAGAAATTTTTTTTTTGAAAGACAGAACTAAATATTCAAATCAAAGTCAACAAGAATAGATTCAAGAAACCCAAGATATATCAATTTAAACTTAAAATACTCCTGTTAAACTGGAAGGGCATTGAGCTAAGTGTGGTGGTATAAGATGCACTCTGGGGAAGTTTGGTGGAGGGAAGTCAACACTGGTGGTGGAAATGGCCCTAATTCATTGTCATTGTATGCCTAAAATCCAAATATGAAGGACTTTGTAATTCACAATGGTTCAATAAAAAATTCTTCAAAAGAAACTTTGTTTGGGGACCACACCCTGAGACACTCGGGGATTATTCTTGGCTCTATACTCAGAAATCACTCCTTGAATGGATCATGAGACCACAAAGGACTCAGGGATTAAACCTGGGTCTCCTGTGTGCAAGATACATGCCTTATCTGCTGTAATATGGCTCCATCCCACGTATCATTTACCTTTTAAAGAATGGGATCAAAAGATAGCTTGTCCAAATAAACTCATCCTTTGCATGCAGAAGATCCAATTTAAACCTGAGAATCACCAGCCCTAGCAACCCTGGATGTGCCTCCTCCCAAATAAAATAGCAGTAGCAACAATAAAATAACTAGTGATTAAAATTTTGGGGCTGGAGAGTTGTAGAATAGGTAGAGTTCTTGCATTACACAGAGCTGACCCTGTGGTTCAATGTCCGATATCACATATGATCTCCTTAGCACTGCTAGGGATGATCCCTGAGCAAAGTCAAGAGAAAGCCCTAAGCACTGTCAAGTGTGAGCCCAAACATTAGAACAAATTTAACCCGGACTGTTTATTTTATTTGTCTTCTATTGGCCACCAAAAATATAGCTTCAACTGTGCATTTGGTCACCTTTGCTCTCACCATGCTCTGTGGTAGAAGGAGATCCAATCCTTGCACTGTTCACTTCTGGGCCAGGCCTTTGTTCACAGGGTTGGTGCCACTGACATTGGCTGTGCTTATACTGCTATGCTCAAAACAAAAAATACTCAAAACAAAAATACTCAGAAGGTAGCAATGCTAACTGCCTTGTATGACCAGCACAGACCTGAACTGCCACAGAGATGCCACCAGTTCCCAAGGGGCTCTGCCCATTGTATGGCCTTTGCAGCTCTTAGACACTTTCTGCTCTTATAACACTTCCTCCAGACTGGTCCAACCCCACCAGCAAACAGAGGCCCTCATGTCTTCAGTTAGGTCACTTCAGCTACTATAGAACAGACAATTCCAAAGCATCTTTCTCAAACCCTGGACCAGTCTTGCTGTCCTCCCTTTCCTCCCCAATTCTTGAGACTCTGCTGCAGAGAGGCTGGAGTGATTCAGCTGCTGCAACCAACATCCCACATCTCTAAGCTTTCCAACAGGAAGTCCGGGGGGAGGAAAACTGTGGTGGATAGAAAAGCAAGTGCTCAGCCCAAACCACCAGCTGCCTTGTTAAAATTAACAAGCAGCAAAGTGAAACATGTGGCTTAGGAGTTGGGTTTCATACTATTACACACACACACACACACACACATACACACACCCAGGATTGGAAGTAAGCAACATGTTTTGCCAAGGATTAAACTGACTTCCTTGAGTGACTATAGGGAGAGTAAGTACAGGGGCTACTCATGGGGTTTGATCCCCATTACTTTCTCACACACT
>PVKC010019559.1:0-19028 GCA_004027635.1 Crocidura indochinensis
GATGGGCGGTGTACTTTTCAAGGTCAGGTTTTCAAAGTTCTAAAATGGTTAGAAAACTTCTGTAAATCTTGGAAAAATGCAAGTCAGAACTTGCATTTAAGGAAGTGCTTGGTGGGGAAGGAGTTGCCAAATGCTTGGGTCTATGGCCTTTATTAATATTTACAGCTTCTGAAGCTGGAGAAAAGCAGGACTCAGCGGCGCTGTGGAGAGACAGGCTGAAACAAACAGACCTATTCAGGGAGGCAGGAACAAGCTAATGTCCATGTTAAATGTTAACTCCCTTTAAAAATAAAAGTAACACAGAAAGCAATCTTTGCCAGGAAAATAGATCATTCTAGATTAGCAGATGTTGTTGCTTCAGGTGGTTAAACCTATTGCTCCCAACCTGAACTTGGAGTTTATAAAGCAAAACCACAAACCAGAGAGTCAGTTCACAGGGCAATCTAGTCTTGAGGCAGCAGCCCTATTAACAGTAACTTAAAACCGTGAATTTGAGAAATTTGGTTTATAATCCTACTGGTGCTCTGGAGAGAGAAGTAGTAATGATAGTAGCACAAAGAACAGAGAAAGTTCACTTGTGTCCCTGAAGTACCTAGTAGAAAGTTTTATTTTATTTTATTATTTTTTAGGTCCCACTCAGTGGTGCTCAGGGCTTACTTCTGATGATCTTAGAGCACCATGTGACCAGATCAAACTCTGGTCAGCACTGTGCAAGGCAAACACCCTACCCACTGTGCTATCACCCCAGACCCCTGGTAGAAATATTTATCTCACCATGCATGCTCTAACTGAACATTTTTCTGGAAAGAAGAGTATAGTCATGTGCTTCAAAACTTCAGTCTACTTTCAGTGAGTAGCAGAAGGCTTAGATGCAAGCTGGGATAAACTGCATTCTAGAAACAGTTGTGTCTGATTAATCTGTCTTGGAATTTGGCTTCAGTCGACTAATCTCAGTCATGTGAAAGATTAACCTAGGATGGATGTAATCCAAAGTGAATAGTCACTACCTGCCGAGTTTGTACATTTGTGCTGATATAGGGCCAGGAATGTGAATGCTGTCACAAAATATCACCATCAGATCAGCTGGGGCACTGAATTTAACTCAAATAAATCCAATAAA
The DNA here is from genome assembly GCA_004027635.1 of Crocidura indochinensis. NCBI lineage: Eukaryota > Metazoa > Chordata > Mammalia > Eulipotyphla > Soricidae > Crocidura > Crocidura indochinensis. Next base: position 1,121 of record PVKC010019559.1, read on the forward strand.
TGTTCAATGTTATGAATATAGAAGCATCCACTGAGAAGAGGGGAGTAAGGCTAATGTCCATGCCATGGACATTATGGACATTATATGACTTAGTTTGATCACACAAAAAATGTAAACACATACCTACAAACCCCAGCATGATTACTGCTCAGTAGGGAAAGATCTTACCTAGGAATTGCAGTCTTGGAGAACTTCAGTAAAAAGCCAAACTGGGCTACTTCACCACAGTCTTGTATACTATGAATAATCCATACCTCTTGCAGCTTAGACTACAAAACCATAAAGTACTTTCTATGGAATAAAAACATTAATGAATTCCACCATAACATTTTTATAAATATCAAGGCCTTTGGCAAACGTTGTTTACATTAAACTTCATTTACAAATAAAACAAATAAGTTAATAACTGTCTCCTTGACAAAGCAGTTTATCAATTATCTCATAGGACCCAGAGAGAAGAAAATCAAAATAGAATGTCAACAGGTTATACCATAGTACATGACTTAGTATTTTAGCAGTGGTAAGTTTCTCATGTTGGCTTCCTTAACTGGAATGACTAATACATCTGGTCACTGTCAGAACCTGACTTTTTTCCAGCAAGGAAGGGAATGGCTTGTTCATAATAAATAAATATGAATTATTTGTTTGAATAAATTTGTTTTAATAAATTATTTTATTTTGTTTATTAGTCATGCAATTCATGATACATCTACTTATTTACCCAAGGTTAAGTTAGGACTAAAAACCAGAAGCACTACTGCTTCTAAATTCAACCAAACAATCTCCAGGTTCAATGTTGTCTCTTTCATGTGCCTTTCATTATACCTTTCATTACCTTTCATTAGTACAAATGAAGTTACTAAACTTTCCTCTCCTCTTTCCTCAAGTCACTCTGAATCACACTCCTGCATAATTTTTGTCTATTTATCTTCTGGACTAAACTTAACATGTACTCTAAAAACATACAGTCAACCCATTTCTTTTAATATATGAATATCCGGTGCTCAGTGAGTATTCATTGTGCCAAAATGTAATATTTGTAGATTTAATACCAGTTATATTTTGTTTCCATTGCATCTGATAAGCATTCTGATGTTTTAAGCTTAATTGCATACTTTTTAATTGTGAAAATGTAAAAGCACTATCAAATGAAACCCCCTTTCCAGACCTGGAAGTCCAGTATGTGGCCAAAATGCCAAGCAGTGACCTAAAAGTTAGAGGCACTCTGAGTGATAGTCATATATGAACTCAATATTTAAGAATGATCATGATAGCAGCAATAATTGCTATAAAATATCATAAACAAATAAATAGCATGTTATTACATGGTATTTCCAAGTGTAAGAGTAGTTTCTTGCAAAATATCCATCATACTACTAGATGCTGATAATAATTTACCTTTTATAGTTGAGAACATTAAAATTTAGTGATATTAAATAAATCCCTCAATGTCACGCCTTGGTATATAGCACATGGAAAATATTTTGCCAGAATATAGTCTGCTCTAAAATTCTACAAGAATTTTTAATAAATAATTCCACCTTGAGTAAATTGTGTATTTGAAGAAAAGTGAATTCATTGTGTAAAAAAATTAAAGAGAAAATATTGTAAATAGTAAATAACCAAGTGGGACCAATCCAGAGAAAAAAGAAGTAAAGAATTGTGGCTTCTTTTGTGCTCTGCCCCAAATGTATTTTCTTTTTGGAGAAAAAAAATTGCTATAAAGGTCTTTTTTTTTTTTTTAAATCAGACTATCTGGAGAAGAAGCATATAAACCTCCCATGAAACTAGAACACAATCTAATTCCAGGAGGCCATTAAAAGTGTTTGTACCATGGGGGGGTGTGGAAAAAAAAAAGTGTTTGTACCTTAGAGGCAATGATGAGATTAGAAAAGGTAGACAGAGTTCAATCATTAAATACTAAATTAAAAAAAATTAATTCAAAATGCCTCAACGGAAGTATTTTTAAAGTCATTACAGAGTCTCTTTTGTATTTTAAAGTTTCATTTTTGCAAAGTGAATGAGTAGTATTGATAGTGATTTGTTTGATTTGATAGAGGATAAACTTATGATGAAATTGGATGAAATTACGAATGCATTAGAAAGTAGTAGGGATCACCCAGATATACTGGGTGCCATTTTCTCTGGAGTTTGTGGTCCTTATCATCCATTACCTTTCCTCAATATACAGAAGCATTATTCTATAGATCATGTCTCCTAGGAACCTGAGCCTGGTGAGTATTATGGTGCTTTTAAGGGGACAACAGAGTCTGGGGTCAGAAAAATACACTGCTCAGCAAGTTTCTTTCATGATGTCTCTTGGACTAAAACCTGTGTATCTCCAGATCACAGGGCATCATCTCCAGATCACAGATGCATCAAGGTTTGTTGTCTGCTGTTTATTAGACAGAGGAGTTATTGACTAGAAATTTATTTAAAGACGTCATGCAGAAAATTATGCACAAAGAACTCAAATGAAATACATAAATAGAAACACTGTTCAAATTTCAAGATACATTGCAATTTTTAAATGAAAGAAAGAAATTCATGATTATTCTTTTTTGCTGTTGTTTTTTTTTGGGGGGGCACACCCTGTGACGCTCAGGGGTTACTCCTGGCTATTTGCTCAGAAGTCGCTCCTGGCAGGCATGGGGGACCATATGGGGAACTGGGGGATCAAACCAAGGTCCGTCCTAGGTTAGTGCAGGCACGGCAGGCACCTTACCTGCAGTGCCACCGTCCAGCCCCCAAATTCATGATTATTCTTTTTTTTTTTTTTTTTTTTTGTTTTTTGGGCCATACCCAGTGACGCTCAGGGGTTACTCCTGGCTATGCGCTCAGAAGTCTCTCCTGGCAGGCACGGGGGACCATATGGGAACCGGGGGATCGAACCGTGGTCCGTCCTAGGCAAGGCAGCAGGCACCTTACCTCCTGCGCCACCTCCCGGCTCCCATGATTATTCTAAAGTAAGATTGTGAGAAAGCCAATGATAGAATTGGGGAATAAAGAAGGATTGAGTAATAGGAGGTTATGAGAGAGAGTTTAAGGAAAGTATTTTTAGTTATGTTGAGCTTGAGGAGCTATGATCTCCACAGATATTCATTAGACAAATAAATACAGATATAGGAATCAGGCAAAAGGCTAGACTTATAAACATACATGTATGTACATGCAACTCAAATGTTCTCTAAATTAGCTATAAAAATGTATTGTTTTGGCCACACCCTGAGTGTTCAGGGCTTATATCTTGCTCTGCACTGAAGAATCACTCTTAAGTAGTGCTTAGGGAACCATATGGTGTTCTGATAGGTCAAACCTGGGTCAGTCACATGTCTATCTACTATACTATCACACCAGCCAAAATATTAAAAAATAATAAATATTTTAAATAATATAATTATAATATATTATAATTATAATAATAAATGTTTTAATTTGTCATAAACAAGATAGAAGGTCTACTAATGCTCATAAATTATGGATACCTAACATGGATAAGTAAAAGGAGAGCTTTTTGCATCATGTTATATCAGGTGAGTTCATCATCAAAACAGAAATTTATTCATAAATCTCTTCTTAATTCTATTAGGTGGGTGGAGATATGATTATTTGATGCACTATTTCCAATGAAATTCATGAGAATTTGGTAAACACTATACATCAGGCAGGTCTATTATGGTAACGTAGGATCATTTGAATATATTGCACAAAACAAATATAGATTCAAATCCTTCACTAAAAATAGAGTCCGTGGTAATACTTTTCCTATTTGATTATTCACTCAATTGCTAACTGATTCAGTTAATGTGGGGGAGGGTGTAAACACTCTTTTTCAAGCTCTATGTTGGCTCTTGGTGGCACAGAAATTCATAATACAGCTGTATTTCCTGACAAATTTGTCAGTTTAGAACAAAGGTGGCTAACAAATTCTACACAAAGAGCCAATATTTTAAACTGTGAGAGTCAGAGAACCACACCACACAGTGACCTGCCAAAACAGACCCTCACACAAAAGCATCTAATTTTAACAATAATTTATGAAACACATATTGTACTTTGCCATTTTGAGTGAGGGTCAAAATCCTGCAGTGATGGTGAGGGTGTGCTGCGTCCTCCACACTAAGAACTAACCGCCAGATGTGACCCAACATGTGTCACACGGGTCTGCTCGCTGGCCCATGCAGTTGTTTTGAGGGATGGGAGACAGGAGGATGCAGCCTGGGGGCGGGAGGGACTCGGCGCTGGGAGATCTCTCCTCAGAGGTCCCTCCTCAAAGCAGCAGAACAAAATTCAAACTTGGCAAAGAGCCACAGTAGACAAAATAATGATGAGGCAAAGAGCCGCATTCATTTTGGTCCGGTGCAGCATGCAGCTCGCGTGTTCTCCACCCCTGGTCTAGAAGGATACTAAAAGTTACAGTTCTACCTAATAGATATGTATATGTCGGAAAATTGAGAAAAATAACATGGGATATGGAATAGAAGAATAGCACTTATGTGACACTGGAGCTGAAAATCACTGATGGGAACATAGTGCTTTAATTTGGGGGGTTGTTTTAGGGGTCCATATCCAGAAATGATTATGATATTTTTTTGGGTTGATGCTCAGGGATCAGTCACCACTCCTGGTGGTGCTCATACATATGGGACACCAGAAATCTAACCCAAGTTAACCATGTGTAACACAAGCACCTCCCAGCTGTATTATCACTTCTACCCAATGAGAGCATACTGAAAATGTAGAACTATGAATAATATTTTAGGAAGAAGGAACTGCCTCTCTAGCAATAAATTTAAAATAATCTATAATAGGATACCATGAAGCCTTAAATATTTGTGCAGTGAAAAAAATGTTCTCTGTAGCATCTATATGTCTGCTTCTTTAGAGCAATTAATATCTGTAGTCTAAATGGGGACTGTGCCCAAGAACTACCCAAGAATATTACAGATTTTTGTTTGCTTTGCTTATCTATGTCTTCTCATGTTCTCCCAATAACCTATGTAACTCTCATTAAAACAAATATTAAAAAATAGTGTTGAAGAAACTCATATATAACTGACCAGCCAAGTGGCTGAAATAAGTGTTTGGAGAAGTCATATACATCAGGAGAAAGCAAAGTAGTGATACCTACCACCTTCCCCGCAGGCCTTTTTAAAAGATGAAGTGCCGCTTTCTCTGGTTTACAGAGCAGAGTCTGTTCGTCTTTAGGCTTTCATTCCATGAGAACGGCACAGCCAAGGCTTTGCTGAATCTGTGTTTAGTATGTGGCAACACATGGCTCAGAACTTTCAAGTATTTCATTGCTACAGCGATTGAGCAACCTAAAGTGGTTCCACATGGCTGGTAGACTCATCAGGGAAAGATACAGACTTTTTCTTCTCTGGTTTCTTAGAATTTGCATAGCAATTTTTGCAAGACAGAGTGCAATTAGCAGCTTTTTAGTGTATTCTCAATCTAAAAGAACATGGTCTCTGATCTCACTAAAACCAGAAACAGCAGGGAGCCCTATCTAACCAAAGAGGTACAGCTACCTGAAATAGTTTTTTTTTCCCTAACCTTTTTTGTGAAAAATCAATGAGGATCCCACTTGCCATCGGCAGGTTGGGATTCTGACAATATTTGGAAATTGTGTTCAGATTCTACTCTGATATAAAGAACAAATTGGTTGTTTTCCTTCTGTCTCTGCCTGTACCACAGACTGACTAGTTTATATACGCCAGAAATATATCACAACTGTAGAGGCTGAGGCTGATATTGGGGTGTCAGTGTTCATAGATTCTGAGGAGAGTTCTCCTTTGAACTGCAAAATGCTAATCACAGTAGAGAGAACTCAGAAAGTCTTCAGGTTTCATATCATAGAACGCACTTCATTCCTGAGTGCTCTGCACTCATGGCAAAATTACCTCTCAAAGGCTTCACCTCTTAAAACCATCACGTTGTGGTTGAAATTTCACCATATAAATTTGGGAAGGGAGGGGGACTCAAATAGCTAAGTCATACCATGCTATTTAAATGTGCATTGATAGACATTCATTTATCAAATAGACTCAATATATCTTTTTACGTATTTATTTGGATTTCTGAGCCATATCCAGTAGGGCTCAGAGATCTCTCCAGGCTCTGTGCTCAGGTATCATTCATGATAGTGCTGAGGATTGAATTAGGTAAACCTGTGCAAGGAAAGCACCCTACCCACTGTGCTATTACTTGGCCCTCATTATATATTTTGCAAAGGGGATAAGAAATGAATGAAACATACAGGCACACACACACTTGAGCACAATGATAAAATACAGATCACATCACTCCTTGAAAATCTCTAAGAATCTGCTTCTTCTCATACAAAGGCACAGTATGGTATAAATATGTCCTTGGTTACAAAGACACATTATGAGCTATTTTAGCCTTTTCCCAAAATGAATCATAGATTGCCGATAAAATGAAATAGGTAGAAGTAAATGTGAAAACCTATTTGTCCATTGTAGACCCTTACTAGTGGGCAAAATCGTAGCGCTGAAAGGCAGTATCCAAAATTAAGCTGAAAGCAAACCTTCTAACATATTTAGGATAAATAGGTTTACCAAGAGACATACTGAAGAGACAGAAATAGCAGACAAATGATTACAAAATTGTCTGATATGGTGGACCAAAGGCAGTCAGAGCTGAATTTGATGTTCTGCTCTGCCACTAATTATCTACTTAGCTCTGGCAGTTGTTTTTAATTCATGGAAACATCATTTCCCCATTTGTAACTTGCAGGATTTTTTGTAAGTATTAAATGAACAAATGTATGTAATTAGTACTATGGTTGACTCATGTTTGACACTTCAAAGTTGGAGAAGTTAATAGCTAACTGTCTCCTTGACAAAGTTCTTAATCAACTTACAGTCATAGGACCCAGAGAGAGGAAAATCAAAATAGAATGACAAAGGTTATGTCAGAGTACATGACTTAGGCTTTTAGCAATCATGAGCTTCCCATGCTGGCTTCTTTGATTGGAATGACTAATTCATCTAGTCACTGTCAGGGCTGGATTTTTCCATCGAGGAAGGGAATAACTTATTCCTAAAATTCTGTCCACCCTGCAGGTTCTCAGGCAGATTTTTGGTTCCTTTAAAAACTGCTGATGGAGTCCTTACAAATGCTGGATGTTGTGAAGAATTCACCCATACCCTTGCAGATTGGATGTCCCTCAAGAGACAAAGATTTCTGTTCAATACAGAGAATAAAATTTGGAGTGCTCTTTCAAAGATTTAATGAAAAATATGGCAGAGCGATAAAAATACATGATAATTTAAAAATAATATAAAACCCTAGAGGTTAGCCTTTCCAGTATCCAGAAGCATGGATTAAATAAATGTTTGTGCCTTACCTTCTTCATAGATGTTTTCGTCTTCTTTTAATGTGTGTCAATCCAATGACTGTTGGATTATTCTTCAGAACTAATTTCAAAATTAGCATTGCAAAATATATGAATTAGAGATCAAAAATACATCAGGTTCAATAGCAGAGAATTTTGTATTTTAGTGGTTCCAAATGTGTTCCTGAATTCATTTTGGCAATAATTTGCCTTGCACATGTCTAACCCGGGTTCAAACCCCAACATCCCATATGGCTTCCTAGACAACCAGGAGTGATAACAAGGTGCAGAGCACCACCAGGTGTGACCCCAAAACAAAAACAAAAACAAAAAACTCGTGCTCTAACACTGTGATGATGTGGCAACAAAGCCCAAATAATAGAAAGAAGGTTAGCTGGAGTTCAAGACAGTGTTCTTTAAACTAAATCTATGGCTATTGAAGACAATGGGATAGTGAAGCCTATTTTCTTTTCCAGAATATTCAATCAAAATACCCAATCGGTGGAGCAACCATATGGGATGACATGCTGCCTTTGCTCCATAGCATGTCTTTTGAATGTTCTCATAAACTTGACTCAATTTGAAACCGATGCTGTGACAGACTGTAAGATGGATACAAATTTTTGAGTGATTGTTCATAGCTCCATTTTCACATTTCTGGAGGCTTATTGTCATGCTTTAATTGGGCCTGAAAAAGTATTTTTGTTAGAATCATAGAGAGAAAAAATAACTTTCAAATCAACTAAAATATCATTCTTATTTTTAAAATTCAGATGGAGAAAGTATCTTAGTACTCATCAACTTCACTGTTTTTCCAAACTTGAGTTTTCTTTGTGCTCGATGATTTGGGATCATATTGCAGAGCTCCACACACTCAGACTTCTCACCAATATATCTTGTTATGACCAAGGCAAGATCTTTATCATCTCTCATCCTCTCTCTCCTTTTGTAAAATAGACTTAAATGGAAAAAATGAAGTATTTGTACAGGGCTAAAAGAACAGGTTTTAAAGAGATGCTACTAACTGTTCAAACCTCAGCAATTACATGGGGAGACCATGCATGAGAAAAGAAAGCATAATTATGTGTGTGCATATACATGTATGCAGATTTCCCCTTCTAAAGAATAAACTGGGACTTTTTAAATTAAAAGTCAGATAGCAGCTGAATGCCAGTGTTAAAATCTCTGATTCATCAACTCATTTTTTAACATTCTTTGTCTCAAACACAAGGCAAATCTGGAATCTGATAAATATGCTGCAGAATATAAAAGAAGAAAACATGGATGAGTCCATGGATTTATGTCAAGCATTAAGTTTGCTTTTTTTTTTCAAAACAAGGAAGTAAAAAAGTCCATAATATATTCTTTTAATGTCTCTTGAAAGTATTTGAGGCCTGAGAAGAGAAATATACTTACTCTTTAACTTCCTAGAACCCTCTTATTTAAATTAATGAAAATGAGCACTTTTTTTAGCAAAGAAAAGGGAGGGGGAAAGCCTCTGAGAATCGTAGGTGTATACATAATTTCTTAAAACCTGCCAGTACCTTGTCACTGAAGAAGTGAGAAAATGCCACCACTGGCAATGAGAAGTGTGCTGATATAAAAGTTAGTTGCTTGGCAACAGATTAACTTATTTAAACTTTTGCTGCTGCTTTGACAAAAAGACTGCAAAGAGACATGAAAGACAATAGAAAAATCCTCAGGATCTTTAACTCTAGGACATCCTTCAATGACAGAAGCTGTAAGTGCTCTTACCTATGTACCAATTCTGGGAATTTACAAACTACACTTCCCTTATTACTATCCTGCATGTTTCCAATAGACTCAACCAATAGGAGGCACTGCTGGAATTCATGAGGCAGAGACAAGAAGTTGGGGATTTAATGCCCTGACAATATAATTGGTCATGTGGTTTAAATGGATTACACAGTCCAAGGACTGAAACACAAGTAGTGCCTAATTTATAACTCCAGCACGAGCATCAGTTGGGTGTCTTCAGTTGATTAAGAATTGGCTATGGGGGCAGGGCAGTGGTGCTGGAGGTAAGGTGCCTGCCTTGCCTGCACTAGCCTAGGATGGACTACAGTTCGATCCCCTGGTTTCCCATATGGTCCCCCAAGCCAGGAGCGACTTCTGAGCGCATAACCAGGAGTAACCCCTGAGCGTCACTGGGTGTGGCCCAAAAACCAAAAAAAAAAAAAAAAAAAAAAAAAAAAGAATTGGCTATGATAATACCTATCCAAGTTCATGTGCTTAGAGTTGATCTGTAAAATCTAGCCAAGGGTATTATATATTCTGAGCTTTAGATACTATCCTTATATCTCTTATTTTCTCTTCCCCCCCCCAAAAAAAGGCCTTTCAGTGATTCTCAGAAAATCTAGGACCCCTCTTAATGAACTTTAGATGTTCAGACAGATCTTCCATTGAAGAAGCCTAAGATGAGTGATGCTTATCCTTATGGGGCCACTCAGGCTAACCTGTTGGTACTTTGTGGCATCCAATGCTGTACCTAGAGATACTTAGAAGACCATATGGTGCTGAGGATCATTAGGGTTGACTATATGTTAGGCATGCACCTTAACAACTGTATCTCTCCAGCTTCCAACCTTCTTTCTCTTGGCTCCACTTTTCCCTTTATCATTTCTTCTGACTTCTTGGTGGTGCAGTGGTGGATCTTTTGCCTTGCACGCAGCTGATTAAGGACAGACCCCGGATTGATCCCTTGGCATCTCATATGGTCCCCCAAGCCAGGAGCGATTTCTGAGCACATAAAATTTCTTCTGACTTTCTGCTAATTTATCATTTATTAAAGATTTTTCCCTAGAGGGATGTAGGGTCAGGGAGTCCAGGACCTTCTCAGTACACATTTGAAAGACAATAGATTAATTGTTCCAGTAAATCACCAGAAAACATATTCGCTGTATTGTTGCCATCCACTATCATTTATCTACAACTCAGAACTTTCTCACATTTAACACTTTCCTACTCAATAGGATAACGTTCCCCTCTCCTTTCCATATGTAAAATCTTACTTCCCCAGCAAGGTCCTGATCACTTGAACTTTACTCAGTGTAATCATCCCTGGTTCCCTTCCTTCTTTTAAAAGGACACTAGTGGGGGCTGGAACAATAACAGAGCTGTAGGGCATTTGCCTTGCAAGCAGCCAACCCAAGATTCACCTGGGTTGGATGTCCAGCATCCCATATGGACACGTGAGCCTGCCAGGAGTGATTTCTGAGCTCAGAGTCAAGAGTAACCCCTGAGCTCTATCACATGTGGCTCAACCCCTGAAACATAAATAACATTAAAAAAAAAAAAACAAGAAAAGAACATCCTTATTATTCCCTTAAAGTCCCTATCTCCACGTAGAGTCACATAGTAGATTGTGGTTTCAACAGAAAAGTTGAGGGTGACACAATTTTGAGATTTATAAGAGGTAACTGTTTAAATGGACAGAGATATGGGTTATCCAACTACTACAGCCTGCTGGAGATGTTTAGCCAAGAATTTTTTTTTTTAATTCTCTGTAGAGACATTGGTAAAACATGATGCCTAACAAATATAAACACAGAGACTAGGGCTGTGCAACAGACACGGTGCTTCCTTAGTGATCCTTAAGTGCAGATTTAAGAATAAGTCCTGAGTACTACTAGGAGTGGCAAAAACAAAACAACAAAGACACAGCGAATCATCCTAGGGTACAAATCAAAGCAATCAACATAGAGTCATTTCAATCACATACTCTGGATATCATGGAAATTAGAGGAAGACATTTAGATCAAGTCTAGAAAGGAGCATTTGTGGCTGAGAAAGACAAAGGCATATCTGAGACATTGGATATAATAGGTGCATAGTTCACTACAAAGAAAATTTTGGGGCGGGGAGTCACAACCAGCAGCACTCGGGGGTTACTCCTGGCTCTATGCTCAGAAATCGCTCCTGGCAGGCTCAGGAGACCATATGGGATGCCGGGATTCGAGCCAATGACCTTCTGCATGAAAGGCAAAAGCTCTACCTACATGCTATCTCTCCTGCCCTGCTATTGAGAGAATTTAAAGCAGAGAAGAAATTCTAAGCTATTGGTCATATATACCTTGAGACCTAGGAAGTTCCCAGTAATTGGAAATTTCATCCAGAGACTGCTTTTATCCCAGAGGCTATAAAGATAATTTAACATCATATGAGACTTCAAAAATCCAATCCTAGCCTAATAGTCAAACTCTTTGATAACATAATAAAGAGGATCATAGAAAATTTTCTCATGTATCCCCACCTAACTGCATTTTCTTAAGCTATATTGCAGTTATATCATGGCTAATCATTGCTTACTTGTGGGTTTGTTTCCTTTACCAGTGGTATTGTAAGTTGATAACAGATTAAGATTTCTTTATTAGAAATACTGAATAGAAAAACATGATAGGCATACTGAATACATTTTTTCACGATTCTTTGCTCTCCTGACCATAAAAACAAGGAGTATAAATAGTATCTTATTAAAGAACTCCTTTTGTTTTCATTGGGGCCATATGGCTGCCTTGTCCTAAAGTCAGATCTCTGTTGTTTCTCAGAAGTCTCTGTCTGCCTGTATGAAGTGTAGTTAACAACCACAGATTCAAGCTCGTTCTAAGAGACTTTCTTATTTATACTGTTGACTCCAAGATGTAAGGTAGACAAAGTGGACCCAAACATAACAAGACAGCCCATTAGAAACATTTTCTGTACTTACATCTTACTTATATTTGTCATAAATTAGAGATTTTGAAGAGAATGAGTCATAGGAAAAAAATAATAACCTGCTTTGGCAATCGGCATAATATATCTCCCTGATGACTCATAACATTAGACTCAAGTCAGGACAAACAGAGTTCCTGTCAGAAAGAAGTGCAGCTAAAAATAAAATTAAAAATAGAAAGAATGAAAAAAAATAAAACCCTTTTTAACTTACCTAGAACTTTGCTATCCACCCCAGTATCCCCAATGAGGGGGTGGAGAACTAAAACATGAGCAGAATAATCTTAAATGTTAGAAAGAAGCCTCAAGAAGCAAAGGCAAATTAATTTCTGAATACAATAATATGAGAAGATCAGGAAGCACAATCAGTGAAGGAATACAAGGAAAGATTTTCCCTGAAAAGGTATTTTCTGGAGTGCAACTAATTGAGAGATCAATTCAGACTCTAGATTCATTACACAATCTTTCAGGGGCAGGGGTTACTCAGCATATCTGGTTGTTCGTTTGCACACCTGTAGAATGAGGCCAACCAGGCATGACACACACCCATTGTGTGTATAAACTGATTCAAATGTGTGAAACTTTACTTAGTGTATGATTTGATAGGTGTAATATTAAATAACTCTTTGTTCTAAAACAATAGTTGAAAACAAAATTAAATGGGAGGTTTATAAATACCTAGTTAATAAGCATGAATGCCTCTCAAGCATATTGTAGGATTTCAGGACCATATGGAATGTTTCAACTGTGTTCTCTACTGCTATGGTCCATTTGTACATTTATTACAGGAGAATTTAAGGAATATAGGCAGGTGCAATAAATTCCTGAAAAACAGAGACCGGGCCCGGAGAGATAGCACAGCGGCGTTTGCCTTGCAAGCAGCTGATACAGGACCAAAGGTGGTTGGTTCGAATCCCGGTGTTCCATATGGTCCCCCGTGCCTGCCAGGAGCAATTTCTGAGCAGACAGTCAGGAATAACCCCTGAGCACTGCCGGGTGTGACCCAAAAAACAAAAAAACAACAACAACAAAAAAGAAAAACAGAGACCATTTTTAATATGTCTCTAACCATTGTCAGATTTCTGGAACTTATCAGGAATCTCCAAATAAGATACAAATGTGCAAATCTCAATAGCCAGGTTGCATTCAGTGGTGTCATCACAATAACAACAACAACAACAACAAAATAAGCAATAGCAATGGAGCTGGGGAAGGGAAATTAAAATAAAATAAAATAAATGGCACAAAAATGAGGCAGTCACTAATTACCACAATATAGTCTTGTGATTGTCCTAATTGTCTACTATCCTGTCTTGTAACTCTTTGCTGAAAGACCCAGCATTTGGCTCTTTGTGTATCTTTTGAGGGAAGACACTGTCATAATTTATTTGAGGACCTATCACTCTAAATAGCTACAATGTGGAATCCATATTCAGCTAAGTCTTGGTTTTGTATTTGTTCTTAAATCAAGCCCATAGGCCATTTGTAAAAGCAAACACAGAGAACATGGAATCATTTTAGAAACTTGCCAAGTAGTTAGCGCTATAATCTTTTTCTAAAGATTCTAATTTTCTTTTGAGTCCCCACATCTTCATTTCTTTTTTTTTTTTTAGGATTTTTTTTTTTTTGGTTTGTTTTCTTTGGGCCACACTCCACAGTACTCAGGACTTACTCTTAACTCTGTGCTCAAGAATTCGTCCTGGCTGGCTCAGGGGACCATATGGGATGCCGAGGATCAAACTCGGGTTGGCTGCATGCAAGGTAAATGCCCTACCTGCTGCACTCTCTCTGGCCCAGATTCAGCAGTTTACTGGCCCTTCAGGGTCCTGAAAACTGGCTAGTGTGAAAGAGAGGGTCTCAGTGGGCTTTCTTGCTCTGCTGACTGCCCAGCTCAACAGTTATCCTCATTCTCATTCTCATATGTTCAAGCCATATTTTATGCCATAAAAACAAAGGCTCAAACATTAATGTTTTATACCAATAAAGATAAGATTAAGACTTACTGTAACAAATTATCACCTCAAAAATAGTCAAGTAAATTCTGCTCCCATATAAATTTCTCAAACTTTTTTATCAAGGAGAATAAACACTTATATCCTTTCTGACTTGATTTATTTGAAGAACATTATGCCAACCCAACATAAAGAAGGTGGTAGTTAGTCATGGTTGATTCTCCAGCTAGACAACAACAACAACAACAACAACAAAAAAACACAAATCCTGCCTCTTCAAATGTTATGTCTCTCTCAAAATACTCACTTTGAAGCTATGATTTCTAGCTATCAAAAATATCAAGTTAAAACTTTGTCTAAATAGAAAACCTTGTCTAAAAAGAAACATACAAGGAGCAAAATCATTCTGGCCTCCAAGTTATGTGTGCAAACTGACCCACTAAACATAGTTGGGAATCCAAAGTGAAAAATAAATTGATCAAATTAATATTATTCTTCCAAACAACTAAGTTATAGAGTGAACTAACACCTCTTAGTGCCTATTAATGAAGTGCTGTCCTAACATCTGACGTGGTAGTGACTTTGGAATTAGTGACTATGAGTCTATGGAAATAAGGGACTAAGCAAATTTAGATTCAATAAAAAAAAAAATTCAGTGGCAGCTTACAAATCCCTTGGAAGTCTCCATAGAAGACTTAAAGGAAAGTGAAAAAAAAAAGTTTTGGGGAATCTGGAGGAAAGAGAACCTTTCTTGCATAAGGATAGGAAGGTTAACCTCATCATTGCCAATTCTAAAAGGAACAATTTAGTAATTTATTTGATGCCCTGCAAATCCGATTAAGGAAATAGATTTCCAGGCAGAATGTTAGTGAAACTAGATGGCTTCTCCATAATGCATAGAAGGAAATATAAAAGGAAATACATAATCTTTAAGGAGAACTTCTAAATAGAAAAAATTAGGACTCACTACTTGGGGAATAAAACTATTTCTAGTCTCAGAAATAGTTGAAGATTGTTAAAATTTAGAAACAACTTTTAATTAAAAAATAATTTCACTGGGGCCCGGGAGATAGCATGGAGGTAAGGCGTTTGCCTTTCATGCAAAAGGTCATCGGTTCGAATCCCGGTGCCCCATTTGGTCCCCCGTGCCTGCCAGGAGCAATTTCTGAGCATGGAGCCAGGAGTAACCCCTGAGCACTGCCGGGTGTGACCCAAAAACCAAAAAAAAAAAATTTTCAGTATAATGTCAGAAAAGTATGATATAAAAATGAAGTCACAGAATTCTATTAGAGTAAGGCACTTTATTAAGAGCAATTTAAGATGTTGCTTAATGGAATTTTAAAACAGACAAAATAAATATTTTAAATTGACAGGAAATTCATTGTAGATTTTTAACATAAAACAATGAGTGTTCTAGAGTGGTAGTTATCTTTGTTTTACAATTATCTCTCAGAATGCCCACCATAGAATGGATTTATTTTGAAGAAAGTTTTGGGTGACTTTCATCTATTGAAGAGAATTTAAAGTATATCAAAAAACTAGAAATTTTCGTGGTGTTTCACCTTCTTTTTCCTCTTCGGCTCTCGAATGGAGGATGAGAGCTCTAGAAGGACTCCGTCCATTTTTAGCATATTTGATTTTTACCCCATCTTATTACTTTTCTCTTCTTCAAACAAAACCACATTAGAGGGGACATAATGGAGGTACCATGACCAACCAGTTGTAAGATCACTAAGTAGTTAGCTAGTCACAGAGGGAACCACTCATTCTAACAGCCCCGGGGGGTGAGGGTGGAGGCTATGGGAGGCAGGACTGGAACGGGGAGGAGGGGGGGAGAGGACAATTCGGTGGTGGGAATTCCCTGACTCAATGTTAATATGTACCTAAAATATTACTGAGAATGATAAGTAAGCCACTATGATTAAAATAAAAATTATAATAAAATCCAAAAAAATAAAGAAAGAAAACATCTAATCACATCAAAAAATGGGGAGAAGAAATGGATAAACATTTTGATAAAGAAGAAATACAAATGGCCAAAGACACATGGAAAAAATGTTCCACATCACTAATTATCAGAGAGATGCAAATCAAAACAACTATGAGGTACCACCTCATACCACAGAGATTGGCACACATCACAAAGAATGAGAACAAGCAGTGTTGGTGGGGATGTGGTGAGACAGGAACACGTATCCACTGCTGGTGGGAATACTGACTAGTTCAACCTTTCTGGAGAGTGATATGGAGATTCCTCCAAAAACTGGAAATTGAGTTCCCATATGATCCAGCTATACCACTCCTAGGAATATACCCTAGGAACACAAAAATACAATACAAAAATCCATTCCTTACACCTATATTTATTGCAGCACTATTTACCATAGCAAAACTCTGGAAACAACCAAGATACCCTTAACAGATGAATGGCTAAAGAAACTGTGGTACATATACACAATGGAATATTATGCAGCCATCAAGAGAAATGAAGTCATGAAATTTTCCTATACATGGATGTACATGGAATCTCTTATGCTGAGTGAAATAAGTCAGAGAGAAAGAGAAAGAATGAGAATGGGCTCACTTATCTATGGGTTTTAAGAAAAATGAAAGACATTTCTCAACAATTTTCAGAGACATAAGAGAGGAGGGCTGACGTTACAGCTGACCTCATGAATCTCACCACAAAAAGTGATGGGTTTAGTTAGAGAAATAACCACATTGCGAACTATCCTAAAATGAGAATATATGAGGGAAGTGGAAAGCCTGCCTGGAGTACAGGTAGGGGTGGGGAGGGGAGGAAGAATAGTTGAGTCATTGGTGATGGGAATGTTGCAATGGTGATGAGGGGGTGTCATCTGATATGACTGAAACCCAACCACAATCATGTTTGTAACCAAGGTGTTTAAATAAAAAATATTAAAAAAAAAAAACTAGAAATTTTCTTAAAGAATCAAATTCTCCAATTCCTAAGAGAATTAAGTCTTTTTTTTGGGGGGGGGTCACACCCGTCAGTGCTCAGGGGTTACTCCTGGCTCCATGCTCAGAAATTGCTCCTGGCAGGCACGGGGGACCATATGGGGCACCGGGATTTGAACCGATGACCTTTTGCATGAAAGGCAAACACCTTACCTCCATGCTATCTCCCAGGCCCCAAGAATTAAGTCTTTAAGAAGCAAATTTAAACCTCTGAACCTATTAATTCTATAGGATGGAAGCAGGTTAAGTTCACAAAAGTGTAACTATCTACTACCTTAAAAAAAAGGAGGAAACTATGTATAAAGCCAGTCTCGAATACCTGCGGGAGAGGGGGCGTTGGGGGAGGGAGGTAACAGGGATAATGGTGATAAGAAGGTTGCACTGGTGAAGGGGTGGGTGTTATTTCTATGACTGAAACCCAACTATGATCATGTTTGTAATCAAGGTGTTTATATAAAGATATTATTATTTTTAAATAAATAAATAAATATAAGTTACTAAAAGAATTGAAAGGATGGGGGCCAGAGGCCAAGCGGTTTCAGATGCATTGGTAGTGTTAAAAAAAGGACAAAACTAAATATTCACGCCATAGGAAACAAAAATGGAATCAAAAGAACCTAATTTTATTTTTGTTTGCTTGTTTTATTTTGATTTGGGGCCACACCCATTGACGCTCATGTGTTACTCTTGGCTATGCACTCAGAAGTCACTTCTGGCTGGGGGTATCGTATGGGTGCCGAACCGCAGTCCGTCCTAGGCTAGCACTTGCAAGGCAGATGCCTTACCTCTAGCTCCACCACTCTGGTCCCAAGAGATCCTAATTTTAATGATTTTAACTTAAAATGAGTCTGTTATACTAGCTAGCTGGGCTCAGGGTGTGTGTGTG
>PVKC010019560.1:0-19038 GCA_004027635.1 Crocidura indochinensis
TGGATTGAAGAGTAGTCTTATACACCAGAAAATATTGTAATTTAAAATTAATGATAGTAGTAGAAATTTGGAATTTTGCATTTTATAATGAAGAATGCTTGGAATTGACTCATGTGGTTCCCCATGCCTACCAGGAGCGATTTCTGAGCATGGAGCCAGAAGTAACCCAGAGCACTGCGGCTTTGACCCAAAAACAAAAACAAACAAACAAACAAAAAAAGGAATTGAAATTTGAAAGTTTACAATACAGTTTTTAGAATTTAGAATTTAGAATATGGAAATTTAGAATTTCATATTTACAATTATAGAACAAACTATTTAGAATGTAGCATTTAGAATTTAGAATTTTAGAAATCAGAATATAGCCTTTTAGAATATCTATTTAGTAATTTAGAATTTAGAATTCTGAATAAAAAATTAGAATATTAGAATTCATAATTTAGAATTCTGAATATAGCATTTAGGATTTTAGAATCTCGAATATAGAATTTTAGAATATAGAATGTAATTTTAGAACTTAGAATTTAGAATTTTGATTATAGAATTTAGAATTTTAAAATTTAGGAATCAGATTTCTGTATTTGGAATTTAGAAATTTAGAATGTAGAATTTAGAATTTTTGAAAGTAGAATTTAGAATTCTGAATGTAGAATTTAGAATTTTAGAATGTAGTATTTAGAATTTTCAAATATCGAATTTAGAATTTTAGAATACAGCACTTATAATTTCGATATAGATATAGAATTGCGCAATATAGTGTTTAGAATTCTGAATGTAGAATTTAGGATTTTAGAATTTAGAATATAGAATTTTAGAATATCAAATTCATAATTTTAAAATATAGAATTTAGAATTCTTAATATAGAATTTAGTATTTAGAATTTAGAATATAGAGATTCAGAATATAGAATTTCGAATTTTAAAATATAGAATATAGAATTTCCAAGTTTATATTTCAAATTTTGTATAATTAAATTTTAGAATCAAATTAATAATTTGAATTTTAGAATTTAGAATATAGAATATAGAATTTATAATTTTAGAATGTATTATTTAGAATTTTGGAATATCTAAATTGGATTTTAGAATAGATAACTTAGAATTCTGAATATAGATTTAGAATATTACAATATAGAGTGTAGAATTCTGAATATAGATTTGAGAATTTTAGAATTTAGAATATAGAATTTTAGAATATCAAATTCATAATTTTAGAATATAGAATTTAATTCTGAATATAGAATTTAGATTTTCACAATTTAGAATATAGAATATAGAAGTTTGGAATATAGAATTTCGAATTTTAGAATATAGAATTTAGAATTTACGAGTTTATATTTCAAATTTTGAATAATCGAATTTTAGAATCAAATTTTGAATTTGAATTTTAGAATTTAAAATGTTAGTACTTAGAATGTAAAAATAAATATTTTAGATTTTAGAATTTTAGGGTTTTAGACTAAAATATTGGATTTATTAATTTAGAATTTGGTTAGATGATTTATGGCTTTTTTCTGGTTTCTGGGGCACACACGGCAGTGCTCAGGGGTAACTCCTGGTTGTGAGCTCAGAAATAGCTCCTGGCAAGCAGGGGAGGGGGCATATGGGAAACTGGAAATTGAACCAACCACCTTTGGTTCTGGATATTCTGCTTGCAAGGCAAACGTCCCTGTGCTATCTCTCTCAGTCCTATTAATGGCTTTTTGAGTTTCCCTTTTAATACGTGGGCCACACCTGGCTAGCACTTTCCAGGACACAGATGCCTACACTTGCTCCACCACAGTTATCAATTAACCAGTATTTTCTGGCGTATAAGACGACAGTTCAACCCATGAAAAACTTCCTAAAAGTTGGTAGACCTATTCTATACTGGTACATCGTATGCCAAAACCTGTTCCAGATTCAGGGAGGACTGATCTGCAACCTCTTACTTTTAAGAAATAACTTACCTCTAAGAATTTTAGGAAGTGTTTTATGAATGGAAGGGTCTTATAATAAAGAATTCTAGGAATTTTTGGAATATCAAATTTAGAATATTGTATTACAGAACTTAGAATTCTGAATAAAGAATTTAAAAATTAAGAATTTAGAATAAAGAATTTTAGATCATTGAATGTAGAATGTTAGAATTAAGCATTTAGAATCCTGAATAGAGAATTCAGAATTTTAGAATTTAGAATTTTGAAATATAGAATTTAGAATTCTGTGTATAGAATTTAGATTCTAGAATATAGAATTCTGAATATAAATTGAGAATTTTAAAATCTAAAATATAGAATTTTGAAGATGGAATTTATTTTGAATTCTAAAAATAGAATTTAGAATTATAGAGTTTAGACTTTAGAATTCTGAATATAGAACTTAGTATTTTAGAATTTAGGATTAGGATTGTGAATATAAAATATTTTAGAATTTCATTTCTGATTATGGAAGTTCAAATTTTAGAGTATCGAACATAGAATTGAGATTTTTACAATTTAGAACTTAAAATTCAGAATATAGATCTAGGATTTCTTGGAATACCAAATTCACAATATTAGAATAAAGAACTTATAATTCTAAATAGAGAATTTAGAATTTAAGAATTTGAATATAGAATTTTTCGATTATAGAATTTAGAATTTTAAAATGAAGAATTTAGAATTCTGAATATAGAATTCAAAATTTTAGAATTTAGAATTCTGAATATATAATTTAAAAATTTAGAATTCTGAATATAGAATTTATTTTCTTAGAATATAGAAATCTGAATATAGATTTACAATTTAAAAATTTTAAATATAGGGGCTGGGCACTGGCACTAAAGGTAAGGTGCCTGCCTTGCCTTGTGCTAACATAGGACAGACCGAGATTCGATCCCCCGGTTCCCCATATGGTCCCCGTTCCTGACAAGAGCGACTTCTGAATGAATAGCCAGGAGTAACCCCTGAGCGTCACTGGGTGTGACCCAAAAACCAAAAAAAAAAATTAAATATAGAATTTTAGAATATAGAGCTTAGAATTTTAGAATTAAGAATTTAGAATTCTCAAAATAGAATATAGAATTTTAGAATTCAGGATTAGGATTCTGAATATAGAATTTAGAATTTAAGAATTTTCATTTCTGAATATGGAACTACAAATTTTAGTATTTTACAATATAGAGTTTGAAAATTTCAATTTAGAATTTAGAATTCTGAATATAGAACTTAGAATTTTAGAATTAAGAATTCTGAATATAGAAAGTTGAATTGTAGAATTTGGAAAATAGAATTTTAGCTTACAGAATGTAGAATATAAAATTGAAGATATAGACTTTTAGAATATAGAGTTAAGAAATTTATAATTTAGAATGTATATTCTGAATATAGAATGTAGGATTTTTGAATTTAGTATTTTGAATATCAAAATCTAATTTTAGGATACAGAACTTAGAATTCTGAATATATAATTTAGTACGATAGCATTTAGAATATAGAATTTTTAATATAAAATTTATAATTTTATACTTTAGCATATAGAATTTTAGAATATAGAATTAGAATTTTAGATTTTATAATTTAGAATTCTGAATGTTGAATTTAGAATTGTAGAATTTAGAATTTTAGAACATAGAATTTTGAATGTAGGATTCAGAGTTTCAGGATATCAAATTTGAATTTTGGAAAAGAGAACTTAGAATTCCGATATAGTTCTAGAATTTTACAATATAGAATTTAGAATTCTGAATATAGAATTTTGCACTTTAGAATATAGAATTCTAGAGTATCGAATTTATAATTTTAGAATATTATAAATTTTAGAATTCTAAATCCTAAATTATATAATTCTAAATTCTAAATTCTAAAAATCTACATTTAAAAATTTTAAATGCTAAATCTATATTCAGAATTCTATATTCTAAAATTTTCAATTCTATATTCAGATTTCTAAATTCTAAATTCTAAAATGATGAATTCTATATTCAGTATTCTATATTCTTCATTTTAAAATTCTAAATTCTATAATCTAAAATTCTCTATTCTACATTCTTAAATTCTAAATTCTATATTCAGAATTCTATGTTCTGTATTCTAATATTCTAAATTTCCTATTCCAAGAATTCTAGAATTCTTCATTAGAAGACCTTTCAACCCATGAAACACTTTCTAAAACTCTTAGAGGTACATTACTTCTTAAAAGCAATAGGGTGAGATCATTTGTCCCTGAATCTGGAACAAGTTTTGGCATGCCATATAATATATATATATATATATATATATATATATATATATATATATTCTAAAATTCTAAATTATATATTCCATGCTTCTATCTTCTAAATTCTCAAATTCTAAATTCTATATTCATAATTTACATTCTATATTCTAAAATTCTAAATTTGATATTCTAAAGTTCTATATTCTAAATTGTAAAATTCTAAATTCTATAATCAGAATTCTAAATTCTAAATTGTAATTCTAAATTTATATTTGGGATTTTAAGTTCTGTATTCTAAAATTCTAAATTTGATATTCCAAAATTCTAATTCTACATTATAAAGTTCTAAATTCTAAAATTTTTAATTCTGGTGCCGGGCGGTGGCGCTTGAGGTAAGGTGCCTGCCTTACCGCGGTAGCCTTGGACGAACCGTGGTTCAATCCCCCCTGCCCCATATGGTCCCCCAGGCCAGGGGCGACTTCTGAGCACATAGCCAGGAGTAACCCCTGAGCGTCACTGGGTGTGGCCCAAAAACCAAAAACAAAACAAAACAAAAAAAAAACAAAAAAAAAAAATTTAATTCTATTATCATAATTCTAAGTTCTCTATTCTCTTTACTACATTGTGTATATGAAAACTCTATATTCGAAATTCTAAATTTCTAAATTCTATATTTAGTATTCTAAGTTATAAAATCTAAAATTCTAAATTCTATATTCTGAAATACTATATTCTAAGGTATAAAATTCTATTCTACATTCAAAAATTCTATATTTAAATGCTAACAGACTAAATTCTATATTTAATTTCTAAGTTCTGGGTCCTGGGAGATAGCATGGAGTTAAGGTGTTTGCCTTTCATGCAAAAGGTCTTTGGTTCGAATCCCGGTGCTCCATATGGTCCCCTGTGCCTGCCAGGAGCAACTTATGAGCATGGAGCCAGGAGTAACCCTTGAGCACTGCCGGGTGTGATCCAAAAAAACAAACAAACAAACAAAAAACAATTTCTAAGTTCTGTATGCTAAACATGTAATTCGATATTCCAAAATCTAAACACTAAATGCCAAATTGTATATTCAGAATTTAACATTCAAAATTCTAAAATTCTATAATTTATATTCGAACATTCTATATTGTCAATTCCAAAATTCTAAACTCTATATACTAAAATTCTATATTCCAAATTCTAAAATTGTAAACTCTAAAATCTAAAATTCTCACTACTATATTCAGAACACTTTATTCTAAATTGTCATAATCTAAATTCTATATTGCAAAATTCTAAAATTTGTAATTCCATATTCAAAAAAGAAAATTCTAAAATACTAAGTTCTATATACAGAATCCTAATCGTAAATATTAAAATCCCATACTCTATTTTTAGTATTCAAAATCCTAAATTCTAACATTCTAAATTCTATGTGATAAAATTCTACATTTTAAACTATAAAATTCTAAATCTATATTCAGAAAACTTTATTCTAAAACTCTCAATTCCTTATTCAGAATTCTAAATTCTAAATTTCTAAACTCTATATTCAGAATTCTAAATCTAAAATTTTTAATTCTCTATTCAGAATTCTAATCCTTCATTCTAAAATTCTAAATTCTGTAATCTAAAATTCTATATTCTAAATTCTGAAATTTTATATTCAGAATTCTAAGCATGATATTCTAACATTCTAAATTCGATATTCCAAGAATTCCTAGGATTCTTCATTAGAAGACCCTTCAACCCATTAAATACTTTCTAAAAGTCTTAGAGGTAAGTTATATCTGAAAAGCAATAGGGTGAGATCATTCGTACCTGAATCCAGAACAAGTTTTGGCATGCCATATAGCAGTATAGAACATGACTGCCGACTTTAGGAAGTTTTTCATGGGTTGAAGGGTTGTCTTATACGCCAGAATATACTGTTTACTTGATAAATGTGGTGACGTAAGTGTAGGCATCTGTGTCCTGGTCAGTGGTAGCCAGGTGTGGCCCCACATATTAGAAAGGAAACTCAAAAAGGCTTAAATAGGACCTGGAGATATAGCACACCGGAGTTTGCCTTGCAAGCAGCCTATCAGGACCAAAGGTGGTTGGCTCAAATTCAGGTGTCCCATATTCCTCACTCCCCCTACCCCGTGTTCTCCAGGAGCTATTTCTGAGAACACAGACAGAAGTTACTACTGAACACTGCTGTGTGTGCTCCAAAAAGCAAAAAAAAAGTCATAAATTATCAAATCGAATTCTAAATTGATAAATCTCTACATTTTAGTCTAAAACTCTAAAATCCTAAAATCAGAAATGCTTATTAATACATACTAAATACTAAGATTCTAAATTCTAAAATACAAATTCTAAATTCGATTAAAAATTCGATTATTCAAAATTTGAAATGTGAACTCGGAAATTCTAAATTTCATATTCTAAAATTCTAAATTCTATATTCTAAACTTCTATATTCTATATTCTAAATTTCTAAATTCTATATTCAGAATTCTAAATTCTATATTAAGAATTCTAAATTCTATATTCAGAATTCTAAATTCTATATTCTAAAATCATAAAATCGATATTCTAAAATTCTATATTCTAAATTATTTAATTAGAATTCTAAATTCTAAATTGTAAAATTCAAAATCTATAATCGGAATTCTAAGTTCTGTATTCTTAAATCTAAATTCGATATTCCAAAATTTTAAATTCTACATTCTAAAATACTAATTCTAAGTTCTAAAATTTTAAATTCTATAATCATAATTCTAAGTTCTCTATTCTATATTCTAAATTCTATATGCTAAAATCCTATATTCTAAATTCTAATATTCTAAATTATATATTCAGAATTATAAATTATGAAATCAAAATTCTACATTATATATGCTATAATTCTATATTCTAAAGAATAAAATTTTAAATTCTATGTTCAAAAATTCTATATTCTAAATGCCAACATACTAAATTCTACATTCAGAATTTTATGTTCTTTATTTTAAAAATATTATTCGATATTCCAAAACACTAAATTATAAAATTATGAATTCTATATTCTGAATATGACATTCTAAATTCTATAATTCTGAACTCTATATTCTAAAATTCTATATTATCAATTCTGAAATTCTAAACTCTATATGCAAAATTGTGTATATTAGATTCTAACGATCTAAGTTCTATAGTCAGAATTCTAAATTCCAAAATACTATATTGTAAAATTCTGAAATATGTAATTCCATATACAGAAATGAAAATTCGTAAATTCTTATATTCTACATTGCCAATCCTAATCCTAAATCTAAAATTCTAACTTCTATATTCAGAATCCTAATCCTAAAAATCTAATATCTTAATTCTATATTCAGAATTCTCTCTTCTAAATTCTAAAATTCTAAGTGCAATATTCAGAATTCTAAATTCTAAATTGTAAAATTCAAAATTATATATTCTGAATTCTAAATTGTATAATTCTAATTTCAATACAGTAAAATTCTAAAATATGTAATTCCATATTCAGAAATGAAAATTCTAAAATTCAAAAATCTATATTCAAAATCCTAATCCTAAATTCTAAAATTCTAAATTCTATATTCAGAATTCTAAATACTTAATTCTAAATTCTAAGTTCCTTATTCAAAATTCAAAAGTCTATATTTTAAAATTCTAAAATTTGTAATTCCATATTCAGAAATGAAAATTCTGTAATTCTGAATTCTGTATTCACAATCCTAATACTAAGTTCTAAAATTCTAAATTCTATATTCAGAATTCTAAATTATAGTATTCTTTGCTCAATGTTCAGAATTCTAAATTGTAAAATACTAAATTCTATAATGTAAAATATGTAATTCCATTTTCAGAAATGAAATTTCTAAAATTCTAAATTCTATATTGCAAATCCCAATCCTGAAATCTAAAACTCTAAATTATATATTCAGATTCCTAATACTAATTCTAAAGTTCTTAATTCTATATTCAGAATTCCAAATTCTAAAATTCTAAGTTCTATATTAAGAATTCCAAATTCTTAATTGTAAAATTCTATATTCTATATTGTACAATTCTAATATTTGTAATTCCATATTCAGACATGAAAATTCTAAAATTCTACATTCTATATTCAGAAACCTAATTTAAATCCTAAAATTCTATATTCTATTTTTAGAATTCTAAATTCTAAAATTCTAAATTCTATATTCTAAAGTACTACATTTTATATTTTAAAATTATACATCTATATTCAGAATTCTATATTCTAATATTCTATATTCAGAATTCTAAATTCTAAATTCAAAATTACTAAATTCTCTATTCAGAATTCTAAATTCTAAAATTCTGAACTCTATATTCAGTATTCTAAATTCTTCCTTCTAAAATTCTAAATTCTATAACCTAAAATTCTCTATTCTACACTCTTAAATTCTAGATTCTATATTCAGAATTCTATGTTCTGTAATCTAATATTCTAGATTCGCTATTCCTAGAATTCCTAGAATTCTTCATTAGAAGATCCTTTAACCCATGAAACACTTCCTAAAAGTCTTAGAGATAAGTTACTTCTTAACAGCAATAGGGTGAGATCACTCGTCCCTGAATATGGAACAAGTTTGGGCATGCCAAAACATGAAAATCGACTTTAGGAAGTTTTCCATGGGTTGAAGTGTCGTCTTATACGCCAGAAAACACTGTTTACTTGAAAACTGTTTTGGCTCAAGTATAGGCATCTGTGTCCTAGCCAGTGCTAGCCAGGTGTGTCCTAGCCAGTGCTAGCCAGGTATGTCCCCGCATATTAGAAAGGTAACTTAAGGGGCCCGAGAGATAGCATGGAGGTAATGCATTTGCCTTTCATGCTAAAGGTCATCCCTTTGATTCTGGTGCCCCATGTGGTCCCCCCTTCCTGCCAGGAGCAATTTCTGAGCATGCAGCCAGGAGTAACCCCTGAGCACTGTGTGGTGCAACCAAAAACCAAAAAAACAAATAAATAAATAAAGTAAAAGGAACTCTAAAAGCCATAAATTAGACCCGGATAATTAGCACAGTGGCATTTGCCTAGCAAGCATCCAATCCAGACCAAATGTGGTTGGTTCCAACCCTGCTGTCCATACTCCCCACCCCGGGGCTCTCCAGGAGATATTTCTAATCACACAGACAGAAGTTACCACCGAGCACTGCCGGGTTTGCCCCCAAAAGAAAAAAAAGTCATAAATAATCAAATCGAATTGTAAATTGATATATCTCTACATTTTAGTAAAAAACTCTAAAATTCTAAAATCAGGAAAGCTTATTAATGCATACTAAATACTAAGATTCTAAATTCTAAACTCCAAATTCTGAATTCGATTCTACAATTCGTTTATTCAAAATTTGAAATATAAACTCGGAAATTATAAATTTCATATTCTAAAATTCTAAATTATGAAATCTAAAACTCTAAAATTATAAGCTAAAATTCTATATTCTAAAGTATAAAATTATAAATTCTATGTTCAAAAATCCTATGTTCTAAATGCTAACATACTAAATTCTATATTCAGAATTCTAAGTTTTGTATTCCAAATTTATATATTGATATTCCAGAATTCTAAATTCTAAAATTCTAATTTCTATATTCAGAATATAACTTTCTAAATTCTAAAACTCTATATTGTAAAATTCTAAAATTTGTAATTCCATATTCAGAAATGAAAATTCTAAAATTCTAAATTCTTTATTCAGAATCCTAATCCTAAATTCTAAAATTCTTATATATATCGCTTCTCGGCAATTGGCTAAGATCATGTGTAGTAAAATTCTTAATTGTAAGTTGTATATTTCTATATTCTATATTGTAAAATTCTAAAACATGTAATTCCATATTCAGAAATGAAAATTCTAAAATTCTAAATTCTATATTCAGAATCCTAAACAGAAATTGTAAAATTCTAAATTCTATATTCAGAATTCTAAATTCATAATTCTAAATTATAAGTTCTAAATTCAGTATTCAAATATCTAAATTGTAAATTCTAAAAATTGTAATTATGTATTCAGAAATGAAAATTCTATCATTTTAATCCTAAGTTCTAAAATTCTAAATTCTATATTCAGAATTATAAATTCTATAAATTCTAAGTTCAATATTCAGAATTCTAAATTCTTTCTTTATATCCAATATTATTTTAATTCCAAAACAAGGCAAGGATCTCACTAACAGAAGAAAAAAAGGGAACCAAGTATTTTTTTTTATTTTAACACCTTGTTAAAATACATATTTGTGTTTGTGTTTCAGTCATGTACAGAACACCACCCATCACCAGTGCAACGCTCCCATCACCATTGTCTCAAATTTCCTTCTCCCCACACACCCCCCACCTGTGCTCTATACAGGCTCTCCATTTCACTCATGCGTTCTCATTATTAAGACAGTTCAAAATGTAGTTATTTCTCTAACTAAACTCATAACTCTTTGTGGTGAGCTTCATTAGGTGAGCTGGAACTTCCAGTTCTTTTCTCTTTTGTGTCTGAAAATTTTTATTATTGCAAGAATGTCATTTGTTTTTCATAAAACCCATAGATGAGTGATAACATTCTGCATATTCTCTCTCTCTCTCTGACTTATTTGACTCAGCATGATAGATTCCATGTACATCCATGTGTAGGAAAATTTCGTGACTTCATCTCTTCTGACAGCTGCATACTATTCCATTGCTTATATGTACCACAGTTTCTTTAACCATTATCTGCTGAAGGGCATCTAGTTTGTTTCCAGAGTCTTGCTATGGTAAAGAGTGATGCAATGAATATAGGTGTAAGGAAGGGGTTTCTGTAATGTATTTTTGTGTTCCAAGGGTATAGTCCTAGGAGTGATATAGCTGGATTGTATGGGAGCTCGATTTCCAGTTTCTAGAGGAATCTCCATATCGCTTTCCATAAAGGTTGAACTACACGGCATTCCTACCAGCAGGGGATAAGAATTTCCTTTCTCTCCACATCCCCGCCAACACTGTTTGTTCTCATTCTTTGTGATGTGTGCCATTCTCTGTGGTATGAGGTGGTACCTCATAGTTGTTTTGATTTGTATCTCCCTGATGATTAGTGATGTGGAGCATTTTTTTCATGTGTCTTTTGGCCATTTGTATTTCTTCTTTGTCAAAGTGTCTGTCCATTTCTTCTCCCCATTTTGATGGGATTAGATGTTTTTTTTCTTGTAAAGTTCTGTTAGTGCCTTGTATATTTTGGAAATTAGCCCGTTATCTGATGGAAATTGGGTGAATAGTTTCTCCCACTCAGTGGGTGGCTCTTGTATTCTGGCGCTATTTCCTTTGAGGTGCAGAAGCTTCTCAGCTTTATATATTCCCATCTGTTAATATCTTCTTTCACCTGCTTGGAAAGTGCATTTTCCTACTTTAATATGCTTGTATTCTCAATATCCTGGAGTGTTTTGTCTACATGTTGTTCTATGTATTTTATGGTTTCGAGTCTGATATAAAGATCTTTCATCCATTTGGATTTTACCTTCGTACATGATGTTAGCTGGTGGTCTAATTTCAATTTTTTGCAAGACACTTTCTTTGCTCCATTTAGGATTTCTTACTCCTTTATCAAAAATGAGGTGGCTGTATGTCTGTGGAACATTTTCTGAGTATTCAAGTCTATTCCACTGATCTGAAGGCCCTGCCCTTATTTCAGTACCATGTTGTTTTGATAACTATTGCTTAGTAGTAAATTTTAAGGTTCAGGAAATTATTTCCTCCGATGTTCTTTTTTCCCAATGATTGCTTTAGCTATTCTAGGGTGTTTATTTTTCCAAATGAATTTCTAAAGTGACTGATCCACTTCGTTGAAGAATGTCATGCAGATCTCTAGAGGGATTGCATTAAATCTGTATACTGCCTTGGGTAGTATAGCCATTTTGATGATGTTAATCCTGCCCATCCAGGAGAAGGGTATGCGTTTCCATTTCCGCGTATACTCATTTCCTGGAGCATAGTTTTATTTTTTTTTATGTCCTTCATATATTTAGACAAGTTGATTCCAAAATCTTTGAGTATGTGTGGCACTATTGTGAATGGGGTTGTATTCTTAATGTCCATTTCTTCTTATTGCTACTGGTGTATAGAAAGCCATTGATTTTTGTGTGTTAATTTTGTAGCCTGCCACCTTGATATATTAGTCTATTATTTCTAGGAGCTTTTTGGTAGAGTATTTAGGGTTTTGTAAGTAGAGTATCATGTCATCTGCAAAAAGTGAGAGCTTGACTTCTTCCTTTATTTTCTGAATTCCCTTGATATCTTTTTCTTGCCTAATCGCTATGGCGAGTACTTCCAGTGCTATGTTGAATAGGAGTAGTGAGAGAGGACAGCCTTGTCTTGTGCCAGAATTTAGATGGAAGGCTTTATTTTTTTTCCATTGAGGACAATATTTGCCACTGGCTTGTGGTAGATGGCCTTAACTATAATAAGAAAGGTTCCTTCCATTCCCATCTTGCTGAGAGTTTTGATCAAGAATGGGTGTTGAAATTTATCAAATGCTTTCTCTGCATCTATTGATATGATCATGTGATTTTTATTTTTCTTGTTGTTGATGTTGTGTATTATGTTGATAGATTTATGGATGATAAACCAGCCTTCCATTCCTGGGATGAACTCTACTTGATCATAGTGGATGATCTTCTTAATGAGGCATTGTATTCTATTTGCCAGAATTTTGTTGAGGATATTTTCATCTGCAATCATCAGCGAGATTGGTCTGTAATTTTCTTTTTTGTTTGCATCTCTGTCGGTTTAGCTATCAAGGTGATGTTGGCTTCATAAAACATATTTGGAAATGTTTCCGTATTTTGATTTCATGAAAGATTCTTGTCCGGATTAGTAGTAGTTCCTTTTAGAAATTTTGAAAGAATTCATTGGTGTATCCATCTGGGCCTGGGCTTTTGTTTTTGGGCAGACATTTGATTACTGTTTTAGTTTCATCAATGGTGATGGGGGTGTGTAGATATGTTACATCTCTTCCTTCAACCGTGGAAGATTGTAAGAGTCCAAGAATTTATCCATTTCTTCCAGGTTCTCATTTTAAGTGGCATAGAGCTTCTCAAAGTAGTTTCTGATTACCCTTTGAATCTCTGCCATATCAGTAGTTATCTCTCCTTTTTCATTCCTGATACGAGTTATCAAGTTTCTCTCTCTCTTTGTTAGTTTTGCCAGTGGTCTATCAATCTTGTTTATTTTTTCAAAGAACCAACTTCTGCTTTCGTTGATCTTTCAGATTGTTTTTTGTTTTTGTTTTTTGTTTTTTTGGGTCACACCCGGCAGTGTGCTGGGGTTACTCCTGGCTCCATGCTCAGAAATTGCTCCTGGCAGGCACAGGGGACCATATGGGGCACCAGGATTCGAACCGATGGCCTTTTTGGGTTTCCACTTCATTGATTTCTGCTCTAAGCTTTGTTATTTCCTTCTGCCTCCCTATTTTTGGGTCCTTTTTTTTTGAGCACTTTCTAGTTCTTTAAGCTGTGTCATTAAGCTACTCAGGTAAGGCCCTTCTTCCGTCCTGATGTGTGCTTGCAAAGCTATAAATTTTCCTCTCAGTACTGCTTTTGTTCTGTCCCCTAAGTTCTGATCCTTTGTGTCTTCATTATCATTTGTTTTCAGGAGTCTTTTGATTTCATTTTTGGTTTCATCTCGGAACCACTGGTTATTCATTATGAGGCTGTGTACCTTCCAGGTGTTAGAGTTTTACTTCTTTGTTCCTCTGAAATTCACAAATAATTTCAGAGCCTTGTTGTCAGTAAAGGTTTCTGAAAAATTTCTATCCTCTTCATATCATGAAGATATGTTTTATCTGCCAACATGTGGTCTATCCTGGAGAATGTCCCATGTACATTGGAGAAGAATGTATATGCAGTTTTCTGGGGATTGAGTGTCCTCTATATATCCACTAGGTCTATTTCTTCCATTTCTTTCCTCAGTTCCACTATATACTTGTTGGGTTTCAGTATGGTTGACCTATCCATTGTTGACAAAGCTGTGTTGAGGTACCCCACAATTATTGTGTTGTTGTTGATATTATTTTTCAGTTTTGTCAACAATTGTATTAAATATTTTACTGGACACTCATTCAGTGCATATATGTTTAGAAGTGTGATTTCTTCCTGTTCTACATACCCCTTGATTAATATATAATGTCCATCTTTGTCCCTTAAAACCTTCCTGAGTATAAAGTTTGCATTACCTGATATTAGTATGGCCACTTCAGCATTTTTATGTGTGTTGTTTGCTTGGATAATTTTACTCCAGGCTTTTATTTTGAGTCTATGTTTGTTCTGACTATTCAGGTGTGTTTCTTGAAGACAGCAAAAATTTGAATTGAGTTTTTGGATCCATTTAGCCACTCTGTGTCTCTTAACTGGTGCATTGAGAAAAAGAATTGTCTGGGATTTCATGCCATCTTTGTATCAAAATTTGGTGTGTCTTTTGGTTATTCTTGACTTAAATTAGTTCTTTAAGTTTTTCCTTAAGTGGTTTTGAGTCCATATAGTTTCTGAGCTTTGTTTTGTCTGTGAAACCATGTATTCTTCCGTCAAACCGGAAAGTGAGTTTTGCTCGTACAGTATTCTAGATAAACCATTAATTTCATTCAGTCTTTTCACAATATCCCACCACTGCTTTCTGGCCTTGAGTGTTTCAGGTGACAGGTCTGCTCTAACTCTCAAGGATGCTCCCTTGAATGTAATTTCCTTTTTTTGATCTTGCTGTTTGCAGAATTATTTCTCTATATGAGGGATTCGATTGTGACTAGGATGTGTCTTGGGTTATTTTTTCCCGGGTTTTTTTGGTTGGTACTCTTCGGGCATGCAAGACTTGCTCACATATATTCTTTAGTTCTGGTAATTTCTCTTTAATAATGTTCTTGATCATTGATTCTTCTTGGAAATTTTTCTTCCTGTGTCTTTGGGACTCCAACGATTCTTAAGTTGTTTCTGTTGATATTATCATAGACATTAATTTTCATCTGTTCCCATTCTTTGACTATTTTTTCCATTGTCTTTTCTTTTGTTTTAATTTTTTTCCAATCTCCCACTGTCTGGAGTTGTTACTTACCTCATCTTCCACAGCACCAATTCTATTCTCATCTTCTTCTACCCTGGTGTTGAGTGTATTCATTTTGTTATTTACTGAGTTTTTCAGGCCTGATTGTTGACATGTTATTTCAGTTTTGATTTCTTTCATTTCTGTCATCATATTTTCTTGGTTCTTATTAGTATTCTGTTCAACTTGGTCCATGGTTTCTTTGAGTTCTTTCTGCATCTTACATTTTGCTTTTCTAAAGTCCTTATCTCAGAGATTGATTAGTTCGTTGGTCATTATCTGGTCATGAGAATTGCCATATTCGTTCTCTATATCTGACACTGGCCTGCATTGTTTGCTCATTGTCACACTAATATTGCATGTCTTTCTACGTGTTGCAGTGTTATTCTTTGGTTAAATGATGTGTGCAGCCACACTCCTCTGTTTCCCCTCTTTCCGGGTGTGTTGAATTGCCTACAAGGGAGTGGAGTCCTCCCTGGATGAGACCTCTCAAAGGATCAAATATTGGGCCTAAGCACACAACATAGAAGAAAATCCAGAAAGAAATGCTGGGCTTCAGTGATCCAGCATAGTCCTTAGTGTGATTTTGTTGTTGTTGTTGTTGCAATAATGTTCTTTCCTTAGAAAGAGCACAAGGCCCATAGCGAAGTGGAGCATCCTATTCTGCATCCTCTTTTCAGCCCACTCCCACCAGGTCCAGACGACAGGAGAGGATGAATAAACACAAAGACAGTACTCACAGTTCTTTGCAGTCAGCCCCACTAGGCAGTCATGGATTTGCAAAAATTCTCATGCTGATGTCATAAACAGGGGACCTGAATTTTGCATCATACCCATTTCTTGTTGGTTTTCTCGTTAATGAGGTGTTCTTGGGCGTTCCTGCCCTAGAATGGACCTCTCAGAGAGCAAGTTTTGTTCTTGGAGCCGATTTGGCCCACTCCCACAAGATCCAGACGAGAGGAGAGGACAAATAAACACAATGGCAGGACTCACAGTTCTTTGCATCAGCTCCATTAGGCAGGCGTGGAATCACAGAAATTCCTAGCCTGACATCCGAATTCTAAATTCTTAATACTAAAATCAAAGTTCTATATTCAGAATTCTAAATTCTAAATTCTAAAATTCTAAGATCTACATTCTGAATCCTAAATTGTATTATTCTAAATTCTTTAATATAAAATTCTAAAATATGCATTTCCATATTCAGAAATGAAAATTCTAAAATTTGAAAGTTGACATTCAGAATCCTAATCCTAAATTCTAAAATTCTAAATTGTATATTCAGATATAATTTCCTTTAATCTAAATTCTAAGTTCTATATTCAGAATTCAAAAGTCTAAATTGAAAAATTCTAAAATTTGTAATTCCATATTCAGAAATGAAAATTCTATGAAAGTTCTGAATTCTGTATTCAGATTCCTAATCCTAAATTCTAAAATTCAAAATTCTACATTCAGAATTAAAAATTCTAAAATTCTAAGTTCTATATTCAGAATTCTAAATTTTAATTGTTAAAATTCTAAATTCTCTATATTGTACAATTCTAAAATATGTAATTCCATATTCAGACATGAAAATTCTAAAATTCTACATTCTATATTCAGAATCCTAATCCTTAATTCTAAAGTTCTTAACTCTATATTCAGAATTCTAAATTCCAAAATTCTAAGTTCTATATACAGAATTATAAATTCTTAAATTCAAATTTTATATTGAAAAATTCTAAAATATGTAATTCCATATTCAGAAATGAAAATTCTAACATTTAAATATATTAATATTAGTATTAAATATATTTAATTAATATTAAATATATATAAATCTATATTTCGAATCCTAATCCAAATTTTTAAAATTCTAAATTATATATTCAGAATCCTAATCCTAAATTCTAAAGTTCTGAATTCTATATTCAGAATTCTAAATTCTAATATTCTAAGTTCTATATTCAGAATTCTAAATTCTAAATTGTAAAACTCTACATTCTATATGGTAGAATTATAAAATTTGAAATTCCATATTAGGCATGAAAATTCTAAAATTCTACATTCTATGTTCTGAATCTTAATCTTAAATCCTAAAATTCCATATTCTATTTTTAGAATTCTAAATTCTAAAATTCTATATATTCTAAAATACTACATATTATATTTTAAAATTATAATCTATATTCAGAATTCTATATTCTTATATTCTATATTCTATATTCAGAATTCCAAATTCAAAATTACTAAATTCTATATTCAGAATTCTAAACTCTAAAATTGTTAATTATATAGTCAGAATTCTAAATTCTTCATTTAAAAATGCTATAATCTAAAATTCTCTATTCTACATTCTTAAATTCTAAATTCTATATTCAGAATTCTATGTTCTGTATTCTAATATTCTAAATTCGCTATTCCAAGAATACCTAGATTGTTTATTGGATACCCTTCAACCCATGAAACACTTCCTAAAATTCTTAGAGGTAAGTAACTTCTTAATAGTAAGAGATCACTCGTCCCTGAACCTGGAATAAGTTTTGGCATGCCATATACCAGTATAGAACATGAAAACTGACTTTAGGGAGTTTTCCACGTGTTGAAGGTTCGTCTTATACGCTAGAAAAAACTAGTTACTTGATAACTGTGTTGGTGCAAGTGTAGGCATCTGTGTCCTAGCCAGTGCTAGCCAGATGTGGCCCCACATATTAGAAAGCAAACTCAAGGGGCCCGGGAGTTAGCATGGAGGTAATGCGTTTGCCTTTCATGCAAAAGGTCATCGGTTCGAATCCCGGTGCCCCAAATGGTCCCCCGTGAATGCCAGCTGCTATTACTGAGCATGGAGCCTAGAGCAACCCCTGAGCATAGCCAGTCATGAACCAAAAACAAAAAAAAAAAAAAAGAAAGAAAATTCTAAAAGCCATAAATAGGTCCTGGAGAGACAGCACAGCTGTGCTTGCCTTGCAAACAGCTTATATAGGACCAAAAGTGTTTGGTTTTAATCCCACTGTCCCATATTCCCCCATTGTGCTCTCCAAGAGCTATTTCTGAGCACACAGTCAGAAGTTACCACTGAGCACAGCAGCATGTGCCCCCAAAAGCAAAAAAAAAAGTCATAAATAATCAAATCGAATTCTAAATTGATAAATCTCTACACTTTAGTCTAGAAATCTAAAATTCTAAAATCAGAAATGCTTATTAAATACTACGATTCTAAATTCTAAAATCCAATTTTCTAAATTCGCTTCTAAAATTCGATTACTCAAAATTTGAAATATCAACTCAGAAATTCTAAATTTCATATTCTAAAATTATAATTTTATAATTTTGTAATATGGAATGAAGAATTCTGAATATAGAATTTGAGAATTTAAAGGATAGTAGCGTAGAATATAGAATTTAAAATTTTAGAATATCAAATTTATAATTCCCGATGTTATATTTCAAATTTTGAATAATCGAATTTTAGAATCAAATTTAGAATTTGGATTTTATAATTTAGAATCTTAGTATTTAGAATGTGTTAATAAGCATTTTAGATTTTAGTATACTAGAGTAGTAGACTAAAATGTATTGATTTATGAATTTAGAATTCGATTTGTTTGTTTATGACTTCCTTTTTGTTTTTAGGGCACACCCGGCAGGTCTCAGGGGTACCTGGCTGTGTACTCCGAAATAGCTCCTGGCAAGCACAGGTCGTGGTGTATGGGACTTGAACCAACCACCTTTGGTCCTGGATAGGCTGCTTGCAAGGAAAATGTCGGTGTGCTATCTCTCTGGGTCCTATTTATGCCTTTTTGAGTTTCCTTTCTAAATACTACATTCT
>PVKC010019561.1:0-19033 GCA_004027635.1 Crocidura indochinensis
AATTCAGGGTATATTTTTATCACAGACCCTGGTCTTTTTGAGTTTGATACATGATTTGTAGCAGAAAGGGATTAGGTAGAGTTCTTGTGCTGGGGGTCATTCTGGGGATGGATTCAGTGTCATGCAACAGTTCACATTTGGGGCAGTAATAAAAAGGGCCATCAGCATGAATCAGCAGAAATGTTGGCTGTAGTTTCTTGCCGGGGCATGAGATGTGGGGCTGAGAGGGTGTCCTTTCGTTTTCGGAGCTGGGAGATGGCTTATTGGGGTAGGAGGTTGGTCTCAGTACCTAGTAAGTTAAGAACTGAGGGTAAAGAGTAAAATAAGGGGGGATCATTGATCCGTATTGGATGAGAGGATAGAAGGAATTATGAAGGGGGATAGAGGAGAAAATATATGAGGGACTATATACAGTATAAGCATAGACTTTTTACAATTTAGGTTTGGCACTCAGAGGGGAGTCCGCTGTCTATAATCCATGCCCACATAAATACAGACATTGGTGGTCTATTCTTAAGTTGCTGTAAGGGCCTGACCCTCAAGGATGGATCTGAGCTCTTAAGAAATAAGTAAATAAGAATTAAGTAAAGGTAAATAATTAGCTTAGATTTGGATTAGGGGAGAATGGAAGAACAAAAAGTAAGAAAGAGAAAAGTAAGTAAATAGAGTAGAAATAAATTTAAAATAGTTGGCCCATTCGTCGGAGTTGGAAGGTTTTCCAAATTCTAGGCACTTCATCACTGATGAGGGTGGACATTGCTTTATAAAGGTTTCAGGGTTATATAGTGGCTGGAGCATTTTAGGACATGCATAGCTCTTGTATGTAGAGTACTAATCAATGTGGTATAGGAGAGAAAATAGTTAGCAATTATCTAAAAAAATGTAGCTGTAAATGAATAGCTACCTTAATAGGATCTCTGGCATTTATTACAAGTATCTGGCAGAAGACATTTTGTAGGAATTCTCTGAAGCAAAAATAGCCCAGATTCACTTGGAAGATAAAATATGTTAGTTCAGATGTTAGATAACAAAAATCTCTATTTTCAATGATGCTAATACCTCAATTTTTGTGGGGTGTGTTTTTGGCTATCAAGCCTTCCAGAAGTATAAAAATCCAGGCTGGTGTGTGTGGAAGGGGTTCCTTCACTCTCTCCAAAAATGTTCTGGTGATATCAGACCAAATACCAACATACCTAGAGTTTTAGTTATATTAGTATTTTTCAGATGAGTTGTATGGCTAAGCCATTATTGAAGTAGTAGTTGTGGGTGGACCTGGAGTGGTTTTGCCCAGTTGGGAAGTTAAGCCTGTCTTTCATACCTAGGTTGCTGCTCTCACGGGTACTGCTGGTGTACTAATGATTTTTCACAGTTTGTTATACATCTCTTTTAAGAAAAGAGTGAATCTATGGAGCTGGCCAAATGCAAATATGATATGCCCAAATTTTTAAATAATTATAAGATTATAGATTATAAAAAATAAAGAAATCTATATATTTATACACTTATACAGTGTATTTTGTTTTATATTTTGCTCATACTTATTATATTTATAATGATGTATAGTTATATGTATACATTTATAAACTTATCTGTATATAAATCTATGCATTATAAAAATGTATAGTAATCTATATATTTATATAAAATATAAATAATATTTAAATCTATAAAAATGTATGAAAAATCTATAATTCTATATATC
This sequence comes from Crocidura indochinensis, assembly GCA_004027635.1. Taxonomy (NCBI): domain Eukaryota; kingdom Metazoa; phylum Chordata; class Mammalia; order Eulipotyphla; family Soricidae; genus Crocidura; species Crocidura indochinensis. Next base: position 1,703 of record PVKC010019561.1, read on the forward strand.
TATAAAAATATAGAGATTTTTATATAATCCATTGAAATCTTTAGATTACATATTATAAGAGATATCTTGATTATAAGAAATAAAATAAATCCAAGATTAAATAGCATATAATAATTAAATTGTAATGATATTTATATTTCTTTTTTTTTAGATTTGGAGTTGCACACATGTAACTGTCTTTTTAAAGTAGAGAAACTCCTTTATTCATGTACTCGAATTCATATTTGTAATTTTGAATAATTATATTAAGATACACTGAAAATACACGATTAAACTATTGAAAGAAAAGATCATCTTGATTTTTTCTCATTGTGCTCTCAAATTGAATTATTGTTTCATCCTCCCTATTAGTTTTTCCTGATATTATTATGCTTGGCTTTATATTGTTAGAGATACTTATTGTCTAAATTAGAGGACTAAGATGACTGACTTCTGTTGCAATTAATAGGATAACTAATGACTCATTACATTTGATCCTTATTCACTTTTTCTAACTCAAATATCCTTTGACAAGCTATATTTATGCCAAAGCATATTACCTATCATAATTTAATATTCTGCTTTATTTCTAATGCTATCAAAATAGTTTCTTTGACATAGATATAAAGACAATTTATCTAGTTGCAAGAACAGAAATCAAAATTTATTTGGTAATGTCTTCTTTAGTAAAAATTTTACTCAGAAAAAAGAAGGTATGGTTAACAAAATGTTTATGTCTTCTTTGATACATATTTTACTTGGAAAAAAGGTAGCTAAGATAAACAGAGTGTTTCCATTATGTTCAATCCTAAAGTCCTGTTCACTATCCTTATTATATCTTTACTAGTTATTCATTTTGGTAAACTGTTCATTTCCCTCTCATCTCTTTCACACAGACACATAGAAACACACACAGGTATGTACTCATTACACATCATACAATTCACTCTATACATTTATGCAAGAGAGGTTGTATTTCCTAATGGTTAAAATCACAGACTCTGAATCAAGAATGTTTGGACTCAACCCTGCTTCTATTATTTGCAAGTATGTGTATATCATGTCAAGTAAGTTATATAATTTTTCCTATAAACAAGAAAAATGATCATACTTCATATTATCTAAAAATTAAAATAATGCACACAAATTATTTTCACAATTCATATAGTAGTCATTCTCTATTATATTAATTACAAAATCTCTGAATAGCATAAAGCATATTATGTTGCCCCCTTTTCAAAAGCATCCAGAAATTCTCTATAATTAAATTTCAAATCAAAAGTGCTAACCACAACCTCCAAAGTTCAGGATAACCTAACTCCCACTATTTCTTCTCCTTCACCTTCTGCAATCAGACCTCTTTTCAATTGCTTTAATATTCCTTTTTCCTCCATTCAATTCAAGATCCATAAGCCTGTAATTTTCTTATGTGAAATGTTTATTTTTTCTATGAGTGGATATCACTTTCTATTAGAAGTCAGAAAATTCTTATAAAGGAGAAGACTTTCAAATTTGTGGACTACAACCTTGTTGCTACTATTCTACTATTTTTTAAGTTTAATACTTAAAAATTAATGTACCAACAAGACTCCCCCAGCTTGGCCAGGCAGGGCCATCCCCAGAAGGAAATGAGCCCTACCCAAATTCATGAGGAAAATTATATAGGGAAGGGATATAGAGAGATTCTAGATTTCTGATGATCCTTAAAAATATTGGCTTAGTTAGAAAGGGGTACCTTTCTAGCTTCTTCCTTGTCCTTCCCTGATAGGACACCTGGTATATGGAAATAGATATATGGAAATAGGCTTGTAAAGACCTAACATGTGGCTTACACCATGTGGTCCTTACAAAATGGCGTCTCTCCCTGCTTAGAACCTGAGAAGCCAGCCATGTGGCTTTTACAAAATGGCATCCCTCCTTGTTCAGAATTTAGTTCCCCACATTTTCTCCTCTTCTTATGAACCTGAGTCAAATGTTTGACTCTCCTTGAAGTTCATCATTCTTGCATTCTTGTCCCTACTTGTGGGCATAGATTGGGACCTTAGCACAAGCATCTTAATCAGGGAGGTTTTCCAGGGTGATATTGAACCACTGTTTATACCAGGTGGCAGAATCTTTCCATTGTCTTTTTTAGTCCTGCAAACTAGCCTTCACCTGCTCCAGTGTCTCATGGATGACTTCTGATTTGTTAGCATAGTTACATTATTCTCTCAGAGGCTAGATTTAGTCCCCACCTGCCTAAGCAAGCAACTTCAGCTAACATCCTGATCAGCATCCAATTGATGGGAGAGTTTATCTTATTCTCTCATCCACCCTCTCCCATCAGGTGTGACACCTGGGGTGGGAGAATGACTGATGTTGCAAAAATAATCTGAATGTGAAAAAACGGGCAAATATACAGGGGTCAGTTCCTTGATACACACAAAGCCATGTTCCATTTAGCCTTGATGGGGATTATTTCCCCCATGCAACTATATTGGCCTCTGAATCCTCATTGTAATAGTCTAGGTAAGGAGAGGGGACCTTGTGCCCCCTCTAGGAATGGGGAAGAGGCACATGTCCAAACCTTGTATTCCCTGCAGGGTGGTCCTCCCCTCAGTTCAGGAGAAGCCAGACTGTTGTCTGAACCACTGCCTTCATTATTATGATCCTGAGTGCCTCTTCCCCTCTAGTTATTGGGCCAAGAAGAGATATGGGGTTATGGGGCATACATTGACAACTTAAGGCAGTTAAGCTGCTAACTCCCTCCTTATTTGCCTTAACTGATGCTCCCCACTAGAGTTAATCTAGGTATATTCTCGTTAGGGCCCTACTGATATTTGAGATAAACAGCTCAGGTTGACAGCACTCCCAAAACTCTGCCTGAAACCTCCAGCCTTAGCCTCAGGGTCCAGCTCCCCTCTGTGCTGCCAGACGGCTATTCTGACATATGCTTATATTCAGCAGAGAAAATCCCTTTCTCCAGAACCCGAACTCATGGGTTAGTTGGTATCCACTTTTTTTTTTAACACTTTCACCTCAGTAGGAGCAGATTTTGTAGAGTATACCCAGAAACCTCAAACAAATCACACCAAGTCTGAGTTTAGGAGAGAAATCACCAGGGTGACAGTCTGACCCACACACCCCTCCTCCCATTCACAGTCTGGTAAGAGAGTGTCATTCTTTCTAGTCGTTCTGCATTGCAGTCACTGCCACAGGAGCACCAGGACTATCTGCCTTCTGTTCTGGTGCTATGCCGAGTCAGCTGGATCTATAGGTTTTTCTTATTCCGGTTGTGATTTCATCATGAAAAAAGGAGGTGCCTGCTTCCTCTTCAATTCTTAAAATGAAATGGCTGTTGGAGTGGAGAGAACAACATAGAACCCTAAACTCCAGTTGCCTTTCCTTCACTGGGTCAGACAGAGATAATCTTCTTACACTTAACATTACCAAGGGAACCATAATTTTTGCTTCTTTCATTATATCACGCATCCTTGTCAGTATCGGTTTACTTGCTCCAACCTCTGGGATAGATAGGCATAGTGTAATTTCCAATTGTCAACTTAGCTCATTAAATTCCTGTGACCCTTCTTTTACCTTATGTCCATTGAAGCTTTTCCTGATGACCATTCTGCTCTATATTTTCCCTAGAGATTTCACCACCTAGAAGTCATTAAAAGGGAGATTGGTTGAAGGTCAATTTACTGTAACTTTTTCAGGGTGGCAACGGGCTGTAGTCTCTCTGTAAATAGGGGTGAAATTTCATGTTACCCTAAATGAGCAGATAACTGGTTCATTTTTGCAGTTTCAACACCTGAATAGGATCAGATCAATTAGACAGAGGAATTTTACTTAACCCAATCAGGTTCTGAAGCAGTAAATGGTACAGTACTGTCCTTGTTATCTGTAATGATAACACAAAAATTAAACAACAGAAACCAAAGCATCATAGTATTATCAATAAACACAGCTCAGAGTTACTTCAGCCAGACTAATGATTGCATTTACAGCTTTTAATATTTTTATAATCTGGTGTATTATAACTAGTAAGAAAATAACCACATGGATTACCCAAAAAAAGTGGGTTTTTAAGTTAGGCCCATTAGAATATATTTAATTTAATAAGCTAAAAAAAAAAGCTTTTCTCTCCACCTTCACCTTGAATCTTGCCAGATATTTAAATAATTTGGGCTTTTTCTTTGCATGAATAAAGGATTACTGGAGAAATTTCCATCTGCGGTTCCCCATTATTTACAAAGAATTTCTGAGGATCAGTTAAACATAGAGTAGGTGGTTTACCAATAAAGGCACCTGTCCCATCAAAGTCACAGAGGCTTGGCCAATGTAAAGATGAGATGGTCAGTTGAGCATGATGGTCGAAGAATTGTCTTGGATATCCCATCCTCTGTAGAATTTCCCTAGAGTTCAATGCCCCACCCCTCTTCAGGATTGGGAGAAATCCTGACCTCTGGAACTTTTCTTGAGTCTGAGAGCAGAACCTAGGCTGAGTCCAGTCAGTGCAGATTCAGAAACTCCTAGAAGACCTCTAATTTTTTTCAGGCCATTTCATCTCGATAGCCTCCTGGCCACTTCAGTTAAGTGCTTAAGGTACCTATTTGTCACACAACCTCAATGCCTTTCAACTATGTTCCTCTGAAAGAGGGACCCTAGCTGGCTTTTAAGATTTCCAGTCTGCATGAGGAGTGATCCCCACTATAGAGAGGAAAGCAACCTGCCTGTATTTATGCAAATCAACATGATGCCATGAAATGTTAAAAAAATAGTAAAGATGCCAAGAAAAGAGAAAAGCAATATTTCTCAATTTACAGAATACACAGAAAAACCATCATGCATATCATTTAAAACCCAATTTAATCCCATTTGGAAAATCTTGATTCCTGTAATTTCTAAAGATCCAAATTTTCTAAGAACACTGTAACATGAGTCTTTAGTGTCTATAGAAGTTAAGGTCCTTTACTATAGAATCCTCTATACAAAACATTGGGTCATTTCTAATTTAGAGATATGCTAATAACAATATAATTTTACCATCCAGTTTGTTCTAACATAGCTTTTAAACCTCCTGCACATTGCTTTGCTATTTTAAAATTTCTTGCATAAAGCACTCATCTCCACTCCACTTTCTAATCTCTTCTCCACTCATCCTCTAAGGGCGGTCATGCTGCCAAAGACTGCCACATACACCCAGATCAGAGCTTTTTTTTTTTTTTCTTTTTTTTCTTTTTTTTTTTTTTTTTTTTTTTTTTTTTTTTTTTTTTTTTTTTTTTTTTTGGTTAATGCTCCAGCTTCTTCTGAAGAAAGACTAACTTCCCAAATTAAGAGCCTAGAACCCAGCATTAAGGCCCTAGGAAAGAAGCTTTAAAATATCTGTTGCCAATTTGAAACCAATTTGCTAAATAATTCTTGCACCTAGCTGGACCAAATATTTCTTATGGTACTTATTAAAGATCTTTAAACTAGTTCTGTTGATTCCTTTCCTTCAGATATTCACAATCTAGTACCATCAAGATTTTCTCATTAAAGACATTTTAAGACCAATTTTAAGTTCAGTGCAATAAATTTGACAAGGAATTGAGTTACTTTATTTTGATTTTTCCTTTTTTTCTTTATTTAAACATCTTGATTACAAATATGATTGTGATTAGGTTTCAGTCATGTAAAGAACACACCCCTTCACCAGTGCAACATCATGCCCTCACAAAATTAACCATATTGTCTAAAAAGGCTAATCACAATAATTTACATTTGCCAACCAATAGTTCATTCTTAGAAACCTCTAAGTCAGAGAAATTCTCTCCAGCAGAAATTTAAAGGCCCAATTTTTTTACTTCTGGACTTCCCACCATTAAAAAAACAAAGACCAGGCCGGGGAGATAGCATGGAGGTAAGGTGTTTACCTTTCATGCAAAAGGTCATCGGTTGGAATCCCGGTGCCCAATATGGTCCCCCGTGCCTGCTAGGAGCAATTTCTGAGCATGGAGCCAGGAGTAACCCCTGAGCACTGCCGGGTGTGACCCAAAAACAAAAACAAAAAAGAAAAAAAAATAAAGACCTTCTCCCTTAGCCATATATCTCCTTTGATATGTAAAGAGCCCACCCCAATCACTGTGCCTACCTCCTCAGCCAGGTGGAGACTGAAATTATGGCCAACAAACTTTGGTGGGTGAAGGGGACTGGGTAAATTTCTCTTTTTCAGATAAAATCCAGTAGAAAATGTAAAATGACCATTTTTTTTTCAGCCACTTTTCAGCCACAAAGTGGTCAGGCAATAGCTTTCATGATGTTTTTTATTCTGCTCTCTCCCTCTATCTATCCACATGTAGATAAATTCATCTTCCTGTGGCCTCAATTAAAGCATGGCAGGAAAACATTGGGTGGTTACAAAGTCCAGGACAAATTCTCCAGGACAAATTTTATCCCAATGACCATTGAGAAATCTGGGGTTTATAGTCCCCACCACACTCTACCTTGTACCTAGGAAAGCAAGGCCAGTTTCAACACACAATTTCTGACCTATTGAGGGATGGCATTCTCCCTAGAGTTTCCTTCATTTTCAGACCAGACAAGACAAAGAAAGCAAAACCACAGACAAAAACAGAGTGATTAGAACTATTATTGGAAGTTAAATATTCAAGGGCCCATGATGTACTCAAACTCACATATCACAACTGCGCCAGACACACATACCACTCCCTGTGGTAAGTCGAACACATCCCCAAGTGGGACTTGAACCCCCAGGATACTTAGTGGGACTCAAACCCACGTGGGTTCCCCCCACCCCCACCCAGTTGTGAGACCTGGGAATACTAGGGCAACCCTCTAGCCTCCTGCTCTCGGAGCAGTATTGCATCCAATCTTTCCCTCTAGGGCTTTCCCAGGAGCTCCATTTCCTATGCCTTTACATACCTCAAGGGTGTCCCAGTATATTCATGGGACGTGGGAAGCCTTATTGGTGACTGACCGGTCATGTCAATTCTATCCCAGCAGGACCCCCAAATGCAGGGTTCCAGAGTAGAAGGACGAGATCATACAACAAGAATAAAGTTTAATACTTTAATCCATCTGCCAACAAGACCCACCCACATACCCAGCCTGGCCAGCCAGGGTCATCGTCCAAAGGAGATGAGCTACTATTATACTTTATTGGTGTAATAAAAATACAGTCACAAGGGGCGGAAGAGAAAGCATGGAGGTAAGGCAGGCGTTTGCCTCTCATTCAGAAGGTTGGTGGTTCAAATCCCGGCATCCCATATGGTTCACTGAGCCTGCCAGGAGCGATTTCTGAGCGTGGAGCCAGGAGTGGCCCCTGAACCCTGCCATGTGTGACCCAAAAAACAAGCAAACAAAAAAAATGCAGTCATAAGTGCATATTTGTGGTGCAAATGCATTTATTACAATAAATATGATGACTTTCGAATAAAACTTTATCTACAAATTCAAGTACTTAGTATTAGGACTAGTTTTTTTTCCCTAATCACTATAGTCATATTATATGTCGTGCCATAGTCATAACTAATTTAAGTATTATACCTCAGAGAGCTTTGCTAACTAAAATTCCACTTCTTATCCTTATAATTTCATTTTTAAAATACATATCACAATTTACAATCACTTTATCTATTTGCTTTCTAGTTATTAAAAATGTTTTTAATATTTTTAAAAATATTATTATTAAAATGTTCTTTATGCATTCAACTATAATCACATATTATATTACTTAAAACTTGCTCAAGAGATAAATTTACTGGTTAAATACCTTTCAATTTTTCAAGAAAAAATTAATACATATTGCAGAAAATAAATACTTTGATAGTAAGGGATTCGTGATGTAAGGTTGATGGAGAAATGTATAGAATTCCCCTTTTGGAATCCTGTATTCATGATTCAAAAATAGCCTATGGGGCCAGAGATATAGCATAGAGTTAAGGCGTTTGCTTCTCATGCAGAAAGTCATTGGTTCAAATCCCCGAGTCCCATATGGTCCCCAGAGCCAGCACAGAGCCAGGAATACCTCCTGAGAGCTGCTTGGTGTGACCAAAATCAAACAAACAAGCAAAATGTCTTCTACTCAAGATCCAAGATAATCTTTTGTTTCTACTGCCTGGGGGTTACATAGAGATTAGAAATAAGAATGACATTATTTTTGTTGAATATGCATGTTATGAGAATTAGAATTAAATAGGCAATTTGGGAAATCGAATATTCCTTTAATGTTGTTCATTTCATAGTATGTACATGAGGGATATTCATTTAATGGAGAAAATTAAGCAGTCACAGCAATCAAAGCATGCTCAATTTTCAAAAGTTCACGATTCACTGTAGGGCTAAATATTCACAGCATGCATTTTGATGATGCAATTAGGGGCAATGATGCACAAAATTGCATGTGCAAAGAAATATTATTTTTAGAAATGCAATAGAAACAATCTTATTTTCAAGGAAACTAAAAATAAAAGATTATGCTGCTCAGGTGAGGAACTGTTACTATGTAGAAAACTTTATATGTAATGAAAAAATTACATTGGTGATATTATTGACAGTATAATTTGACTATAATTAACTACTCATAGAGCCAAATTTTAGTACTGTCCTTCATTGTTGCAGTGATTTAATTAACTCACTTTTACTTTTAGATGAAGTGACATTGGTTTCCAACACAGTAGATGCATTGAAGCTACATGTTCACATATTTTAAAATATCCATTACCACACCATACACACCACTGAAGTACCAATATTCTATATCTTCTACCACACTCCACTTAACCTTCCACGTTTTTTAAAATATGAAACGCTTCACGGATTTCTGTCATTCTTGCACAGGGGCCATGCTAATCTTCTCTGTATTGTACCAGTTTTTAGTATAGGTGCTGCTGAAGCAAACACAACCATTTTGCCACAACCAGTGACACTCAGGGGTTAATCCTGACAATGTGCTCAGAAATTGCTCCTGGCTTGTAGGACCATATGGATCACCAGGGGATCTAACCATAGTCTTTCCTAGGTTAGCACGTGCAAGGCAAATGTCCAACCACTTGCTCCACTGCTCTGGACATATTGTCTTTAACTTCTCATAGCCTCTCATAGTCCAAGCTTACAATTATTATCTAAGTATTAGTCTTGCTTTTGTTGTATCAATTCTCCTTATGTTTATTTTCATTTTGGGTGTGTGAGTGATTGTTGTTGCTGTTGTCTTGTAGCCAGGGCTCTACCCATGCAGGGTACGCACTCTCTAAATAAACCGCATCCCTAGTTTTTGTTCCAATCCCATGCAGATGAATAAAATAATGCCATAATCACCTTTTTTCTTACCATAAATATCTCCCATTTCAAATTGTCACAGACATGCTAAAAGTTTCCAAGTTACAGAAACACAATCATCTAAAAGGACGTATTTTTTTCCATATATTTTTCCTTATTTAAACATCTTGATTACATATATGGTTGTGATAAGGTTTCAGTCATGTAAAGAACACCCCCCTTCACCAGTGCAGCATTCCCACCACCAAAGTCCCAAATCACCCTCCCTCAAACCTACCCCCACCTATATTCCAGACAGGCTTTCCAGTTCCCTCATTCATTCACATGATTAGGGTAGTTCTCTGTGTAGTTATTTCTATAACTGCACTCACCACTATTTGTGTTGAGCTTCATGAAGTGAGCTGGGAGTTCCAGCCCTCCTCTTATTGTCTCTGAGGATTGTTGCAAAAATAGCTTTTATTTTTCTTAAAACCCATAGATGAGTGAGACTATTCTGTGTGTGTCTCTCTCTTCCTCTGACTTATTTCACTCAGAATGATAGATTCCATGTACATCCATGTATAGGAAAATTTCATGACTTCATCTCTCCTGATGGTTGCATAATATTCCACTGTGTAGATGCACCACAGTTTCCTCAGCCATTAGTCTGTTGAAGGACATCTTGGTTGTTTCCAGAGCCTGGCTATTGTGAATAGTGCTGCAATAAATATAGGTGTGAGGAAGGGGGTTTTGTATTGTATTCTTGTGTTCTTAGGGTATATCCCTAGGAGTGGAATAGCTGGGTCGAATGGGAGCTCAATTTCCAGATTTTGAAGAAATCTCATATCGCTTTCCATAGAGGTTGACATTCCGACCAGCAGTGGTTAAGAGTTCCTTTCTCTCCACATTCATGCCAGCACTGATTATTCTCATTCTTTGTGATGTGTGCCAATCTCTGTGGTATCTCATTGTTGTTTTGATTTCCATCTCCCTGATGATTAGTGATGAGGAACATTTTTTCATGTGCCTTTTGGCCATTTGTATTTCTTCTTTCTCAAAGGGTCTGTACATTTCTTCTCCCCATTTTTTGATGGGATTGGGTGTTTTTATCTTGTAAAGTTCTGTCAGTGCCCTGTATATTTTGGATATTGCCCCTTATCTGATGGGTATTGGGTGAATAGTTTCTCCCACTCAGTGGGTGACTCTTGTATCCTGGGCACTATTTCTTTTGAGGTGCAGAAGCTTCTCAGTTTAATGTATTCCCGTCTGTTGATCTCTGCTTCCACTTGTTTGAAAAGTGCAGTTTCCTCCTTGAAGATGCCTTTCATCTCAATGTCATGGAGTGTTTTACAGACTTTTTTTTCTATATACCTTATGGTATCAGGTCTGATATCAAGGTCTTTAATCCATTTGGATTTTACTTTCGTACATGATGTTAACTGGGGGTTTATGTTCACTTTTTTGCAAGTGGCTAACCAGTTCTGCCAGGACCATTTGTTGAAGAGGTTTTCCCTGCTCCACTTAGCATTTCTTGCTCCTTTGTCAAAAATTAGGTACTTGTATGTCTGGGGGACAATGTCTGAGAACTCAACCCTATTCCACTGATCTGAGGGTCTGTCTTTAATCCAATACCATGCTGTTTTGATAACTATTGCTTTGTAGTACAGTTTAAAGTTGGGGAAAGTAATGCCTCCCATTTTCCTTTTGCCTAGGAGTGCTTATTGTTTATTCGAGGGTGTTTATTGTTGCAGATGAACTTCATAAGTATTTGATCCACTTCTTTGAAGAATTTCATGGGTATTTTTAGGGGATCACATTAAATCTGTATAATGCTTTGGGGAATATTGCCATTTTGATATGTTAATCCTGCCTATCCATGAGAAGGAATGTGTTTCCATTTCCGTGTGTCTCTCTTAATTCTTGGAACATGCCTTTATAGAAAGCCCTGCTATAAAGCCCTTTCAAAACTTTTATTCCCATTTTGAGAAGTTTGTGTAGATAAGTGTAGGAATACTCAAGTGCAAGTAAATGTAGTTTTCCATCAAGATAGTAGGAAGAATATCATATTATCTGTATATTTCTTATGTTTATTTTGAACAATACAGAGATATTTCTAATTTGCCAAAATTAAATGTGTCGTTCTACTGGCTACAACTTTCAGATACAACATAAGATACTATGAAATTACTACTTTAAACATTTGGTATTATTGTACACTTTTTCCTGACTTCCCTTTTATTTTTCCATGGGGCTTTCCTATTTTTTGCATTACTTTATTTATTTTAAAACCAAAAAAAAACTTCACTTTCCAGTAAACCAGCTACCTTATCAGTTTATATAATAGTTGCACTATTAGAGATCTTTGATAAATTTATTATGGCTAAGTGCTAAGGAAAGAGTTTTCTGTGGATCTTAGAAATTAGAAGCCTGAAATGTAGTTTCATTTTAGGTAACTTTTAAAACAAAAACACAGTCTTTAGATGGGTATTTTGAAACTGTATCACTTTGTAACTTAGTTGTCTCCATTTTAATTTCACATTTATATATTGTTTATATTTGTCAGGCCCTAGTGTGATTCTTATAATTGACATATCACTTTGTTTTCCAGTATATTTGCCAAAGCTGAATTCTGTAGAATTTATGGCCCAAATTTTGTCTTTTTATTTAATCTAAAATATATACTATGCATATCAAGCAAAACTGGCAGTTAGGACAATTAAGCTCTCTCTTAAATCAAGGTTGCTAAAAGATTCAAATCAAGGTTGCACCTTAATTCCTATGCTCTGTCTATTTTGATACACAAGTATATTTGTTTTCTGTTGCTTAAACTTACTAGGTTTGGTCTTTAGAAATATTTGATTACCATAATTAAATTCTTCAAAAATAATTATTGTTTTTCATTATAATAGGAAATTCAAGACTCAGAGATATTAGAATCATTTAATATCTGAATCTAGAATAATAGGTGACTAAAAATTAAAAACAAAATGTCACATAATTAAATGTAGTACCAATAGAAGTGTAGATTGGTGTCACAGATCTTTTTAGTCAATAAAATAATTAGCTGTTAATTAACCTTGGGTGCCAAACAATACCAGAAATTGTCTGAAATATGTGTTTGTGCTGGGATCAGCTTTTTACTTCGTTCACAGTGCAAAAAGCAGAGTGAATATGAAGATGACAACTAACATAATAATAATTGAAATGTTGATTGTAATAGTTATTTGGGTTTTAGGAGGAATAATTTCTTCGAGTTAATTTTGGTTGAATAAAATTTTATCTGGGTCATAAAAAACATTGCGAACATACTGAGAGAGGGTCAGCAAGAATAGTATATGTTAATTGTCTATTATTTACATTTTATTTTCACTTATTACATCTTATTAGAAAATCTTACAGATGATCCGAATAAGTTTTTGTTGGTAAGGTTTTAATTTTTTAAAATTTCTTGTTATTTTCTTTGGTTATGAATAAAAATTGGAAGAGAGGCATTTAGGATATATATATATATATATATGCATGTACATGTAATTTTTCAATTCCCAAAAGTTAAGTACACTTTTTTTTAGTCCCACCTGGCAGCGCTCAAGGGTTACTCCTGGCTCTGCTCAGAAATCGCTCCTGGCAGGCTCGGGGGACCATATAGGATGCCAGGATTCGAACTACTGTCCTGCATGCAAGGCAAAGGCCTTACCTCCAAACTATTTCTCCGGTCCCAAAATATACATTTTTCATCAATTCACGTGGGCATTGTCCAAGATATAACATATGACTGGCCACAGAATACTTCCATAAAATCAAGAATAGAATCTGTATCAGATAGAAAGGAAATTGTATCAAATATTTTCTCGATCGTGAAGCACTAAAATTAGAAGTAAATTACAAATGAAAATTGAAAACTAACTTTATACTATAAAATTAAACAGTAACTACAAACAATGGGTCTTGGAAGGAACACAAAGAAGAAATAAAAAGATATGAAAGACCTATAAAACTTCAAAACACTGCTTCAGAAAATTAAAGAGGACACAAAGAAATGAACACATCTAATGCTCATGGATTGGGAGGATTTACATCATTAAAAAGACAATACTTCACCAAGCACCAATTTATTACAATCTCTATATGCCAAAAAATTAGACCAAATACTCTATAAATACATAAGAAAATATAAACCTCCTCTAATAATTAAAACAATCCCAGTGGGGAAAAGATGAGAAGGCTCACTTTGCCAAAATTCAAACTGCATAATAAAAGGGTAGAAATTAAAGCATCAGGGTATTGGAAAAAACAGACCCTGAAATCAATAGAATAAACTTGAATATCCTGAGACACTCTTAGGTATGTGATCAATTACACTTTAATAACATTATTAGAAATAAAAAGTTGAGCAATAAAATCTGTGCACTAGCATCAAATTAAAATGAATTAAAGACCTTAACATCATAACTGAAACATAAAGTACTTAGAAGAAAATTTTGGCAGAACTCTCTATGACACTGGTTAAAGAAATCTTCAAACATTGCACACTACTGAACAAGCTAGTGAAAACAAATATAAACAAATGAGACTACATTAAAGTTAGAATCGTTTTCCACCTCAAAGGAAATTGTTACCAGGATACAAAGACTGCCTGTGGAATGGGAGAAGCTATTCATCCAAACCTATGCCCAGAGAACTATTATAGGAGACTAGGTGCTTACACTCGAAAGTTGTCAATCTCAACACCATGTGCATCATCAGGGATCATTCCTAAGAACAGAACCAAGATCTTTAGGCTACCAGGTATAAACAACATATTTATAGCTACTTTTACAGAGTTAATGCAGTAAATTAGAACTGTTTCTCAGGTGTCACCTATGTCAACTAGCAATCTCTCACAGCCTAATAAAGCAGTTAGCTCATGTCTCATTTTATACTTGAGTTAACCAAATTTAAAGAGTAATGAAAAATAGCCCTCTACCACAGATATTGTATGTAATTTTGAAGCTAGTAAATTTGGACCTCAAGATGGCTTTCAAAAACCATATTATGTTTTGTATATAGACGTTCTTAATTTAAATTATTTTTTCAGCTGTAAATTTAATTTATAAGCTTTCAATTTTTTTTTTGGCTTTTTTGGGTCACACCCAGCAGTGCTCAGGGGTTACTCCTGGCTCCATGTTCAGAAATTGCTCCTGGCAGGCATGGGGGACCATATGGGGCACCGGGATTCGAACCGATGACCTTTTGCATGAAAGGCAAATGCCTTACCTCCATGCTATCTCCCGGGCCCCTCAATTTTTAAGATAAAACATTTAAAAGATAGTTTATAGATTACCTTACAACTTGAATACTTTTTCTTCAATAACTAATAGCTCTAAATACAAGTCTAAAGTTTGCAATCAACATGGCCTAAAGAAAAAATAAAACTTAGTTTATAATTACAGGATATAAAATTAAATTACAGTTTGCATTTGCATTGACATGCTGCCAATGCAACAATATGCTGACTGATCTTGGGAAACAGATGATGTGAGTGAAATATTCTCACTAGGATCCCCTTCCTAGGAAATTTACATCAAAGGATATATATGGTTAAAAATGGAGAGTCATTTTGCCTACAGATATAATCATTTTATCCTCTCACTAATAGAAAACAACAATGTAATTGCTATGCAGAAAACCTCAGAAAAAAATTATTATTTATTTAAAGGAAAATATATGTACTACATAAGAATATAAAGGCTAGCTATTATAAAAGTAAGTTCTGATGCTGAACTGCCTAACTTAAAAAACAGTTACTTAGCCTTGAGTATCAGATTGTTTAAATTAAAACAATTAGTAAAGCAGAAGAAATACGTAAAAACTATAATACCATACAGATAAATGATTAGTAAAATCTATCCATATTTAAGAATTCGGATTAATTGCTTTCTAAGATATAATAGGACCATATAATTTGTTCTGTTCTGCTCCACTTTTCTGTTACTTGGGTAGAAATGTAGTCTATCAAAAAGTAGTAAAAACAAATTTATGAAAAACAAGTGAATATGAGCTATAACAAATTCAAACAACACAGAAAAGTCATACATGCTAAAAATAAGTTAATTTATTCTATAAAATATAGAGGAAATTGTCCTTATTTTTAGAAATTACGGACTTAAGTACATCTATTATTTTATACAATAAGTTTAGCCAAAGATAGTTAGTGCTTAGCTATGAGAACATATTTGGCTCTTTTTTTTTTTTGGTTTGGGGTACCACAACTGGTGACAATCGGGTTACTCTTGGCTATGCACTCAGAAATCGCTCCTGGCTGAGGGGCTTGGAGGACCTATGAGATGCTGAGGATGGAACCACAGTGTGTCCTGGGTCAGCCACGTGGAAGGCAAATGCCCTTCAATTGTACTATCACTTGGTCCCAAAGGGCTAACTTTCTTACATTGTTAACCCGCCATTCTTCTCTACCATTTCAAAGGACTTCCAAATACAATTCAAACCTTGGGAATCTTTGGGGTCTGTTTTCCTTATTGTCATTCTCCAGTCTTGTGGAATACTCTTGTAAAATGTTTTATTTTTATCATTATGATGTACAATAATAATAGCATTTTATACATCCAGCAGCTCAACCCTACCACCCTCCACCAGTCTCCTCTTACCATTGTCTTAAGGTGTCCTCTATTTTCACCATCTCCCCACTATTGCAAGCTCACTTCTTGAGACCAATTCTCAGATTCTGTTTTCTTTGGCAATTTGTTATTCTTTATTGGATACTTTAAAATATAAAGGCATTTAATTAGAAAAAATGGTATTAATTTAGTACACTTGAAACTTCTAGCTAATTCACAAATAATTGTCTGCTCAGTCTTTTGCAGATCCACAGTGAGCTTAAACTATGTCCCATATTTTCAAATACTTCAATATTCCCTTTCATCTCTGAGGATAAATATTTTCATACGTTGCTAAGAAAGTTACTACCCTCATGCCATTTCTCAAAACTGACTTCCTCTTACTCTTTATTCTCTCCATTGCCATACAAAGTATTTCTTTTTTTTTTTTGTCCCCAATTTCCATTACAGACCAGGCAAGGGTCTGGGTTGAGGTGTATATAGGGTGCATTTACTGTACCTCCTCTTTCTATACAGTCCGTGTGAAGAACACAGCCTGTGGTAAGAATTGGGAGACCTTATTTTTTATTTTCTTTTTTGATATTTTCCTTTTTTTTATTTAAACATTTTGATTACATATATGATTGTGATTAGGTTTTGGTCATGTACGTATTTATAAATTACTAACATCAATTTTTCCACCCGTGTATTGATTCTATAGTAGATATTTCAACTACAACAAATAGATCTCATATATTTTGTTGTACAAGGGGATGCCTTTTACCCAACAGTATTACTCCTGGCTCTGTGGTCAGAAATTACTCTTTTTGATACTCAGGGTAACATACGTGATACTGTTGATCTAAAAGGGGTTGAATGTATGCAAAGGTGAGCACTTTACCTCCTATACTATCTCTCCAGTCCTATCAAGTTCAACCAATGAAGTACAAGATTTCATTTTCTATAATGAAATTTAAATTTGTATAATGTAACAAAAAAACTTACAAAGAAGGTCTTCTTTCTCTTTTTTATAACAAAAATATTCAAACTCCTTGATTTCTGTTATTCTATTCCACTAGGATTCCACTCAATAATATTTAACAGGGGTCTCAAACCTGCAGCCTGTGGGCC
The DNA here is from genome assembly GCA_004027635.1 of Crocidura indochinensis. NCBI lineage: Eukaryota > Metazoa > Chordata > Mammalia > Eulipotyphla > Soricidae > Crocidura > Crocidura indochinensis. The sequence continues at coordinate 18,643 of PVKC010019561.1, forward strand.
TCAAACGGCCCTCTGTATAACGTTTTGTGGCCCTGCCCTAGAGAAATCTTTTTTGTTTTGTTTTGTTTTAGTTGTTTGGGTCACACCCCTCAAAGTTCAAGGTTTACTACTGACTTTGCACTCAAAGATCACTCCGTCCCGCAGGTAAATTGAGTTTGAGACCCCTGATCTAAGGTATTCTAGTTCTTTCAAATTCTTAAATCCTCCCCCAAATCCCATTACTTCACAGTTACTGCCTGTGACTTTTCTCCCTTTCTCAAAGAAAATATTCATTTACTGGTATTAATTTAGAACTTCTAATTCTTTAATACTCAGCCTTTCCATTAATCAGATTAATATAGCAACTTCTTACATGTGATTTCTTTCTTTCTTTTTTTTTTTTTTTTTTTTT
>PVKC010019562.1:0-19041 GCA_004027635.1 Crocidura indochinensis
TAAATAAGGCCTCCCAATTCTTATCACAGGCTGTGTTCTTTACACTGACTGTATAGAAAGAGGAGGTACAGTAAATGCACCCCATATACACCTCAACCCAGACCCTTGCCAGGTCTGTATTGTGAATCTGGGGACAAAAAAAAGTTTTCCTATACATGGATGTACGTGGAATCTACCATGCTGAGTGAAATAAGTCAGAGGGAGAGAGAGAGAGACACAGAATAGTCTCACTCATCTATGGGTTTTAAAGAAAATAAAAATCATTTTTGCAACAATCATCAGAGACAATGAGAGGAGGCTGGAACGTCCAGCTCACTCCATGGCTCACCACAAAGAGTGGTGAGTGCAGTTATAAAAATAACTACACAGAAAACTATCATAATCACATGAATTAATGAGAGAACTGGAAAGCCTGTCTGGAGTACAGGTGTGAGTGGGGTGGAAGGGAGGGAGACTTGGAACATTGGTGGTGGGAATGTTGCACTGGTGAAGGGGGTGTTCTTCACATGACCGAAACCTAATCACAATCATATATGTAATCAAAATGTTTAAATAAAAAGAAAGATTAATGATAATGAAGGTGTCTTTCTCTTATGAGATAATACCCAGAGCAAATAATGGCCTTATGAGATAATACCCAGAGCTAACAAAGGCCTAATTATTTGACCAAATAGGCAAGTGTAGATGCTAAGAAACTCTACTTGAGATATTTTTCTTCTTCTCTAAAATAGCCTCTCTCTCATATTTTTTAAATCTTACTTTTATTTTTGTTCAAGCTGCATCATATTCAAATACTGAATATTTCTTGTTTCTTTGAAGAATTTTTCTTGTTCTTCCAGTTTTCTTGTTATTTAAATTCTTAAGTAAAGTATGATCATAACAGTTTAAAACAATATTTACTTTTATACATATTCTTATACCTACATTATCTTATCTTAACTGTAATTAAGATAAGATTAATATGATCAATTAAGATAAAAATCAGTATCAATGTAATTAAGATAATCAAATGTAAATATTAATTATGAAGTGCAAATTTCCACTGTGTCTATTTCCCTCATGTATAGTATTCTTTATTCTTTTTGTATTTTTATTTCTTTTATATATGGACTGGTCAAAATCTCTTTTATGATTTTTTTCACTTTATTATTCTTGCATCATATTTTATTTTTATAATTTTATAATAGTTTTAATTTAATATATAATTTTATAATATTTTTAGTCTTTTCTGATTTTAGTAATGCCTTAGTCCTATGTTATTTTTCTCCCTTTCATTGAATGTATTATGCTCTAACAGCTAATAGACAGAAAATAAGTTTGGGGCATGTAAATGAGGGGCAGCATATAGAACCAATCATTAGAAGCAGACTTCATGACATGAACTACCCTTTCTACAATCCAGGCTCTGTAGTACTGATTAAATATTATTGAACATTTTAAATAATTATAGTTTCATTGCTAAGAATGCAAAGGATTCAGAAAGTATATAAAGCTATTATGTGAGTCTTTTAGAGCAAAGTTTGTGAGAAATATTTTTTATTGTGTATGAATGGTCCCAAAACACATTCATATGATTAAACTTGTGAAATTTTACAAAATTGTAAATCAATTAGTCTATAGAAAAAGTTTTAAAGCTACAATTTTATAGGTTAAATAAATAAAACTAACATATATATATATAACTTATGATGTTACACAGCAATTTAAAATGACTTAAATTAATGCTACAAATTTATAATTTAGAAAAACTGATGAGTGGTGAATAAAGAAAATTTTAAGGGCAGTATAATATAAAAAATGAGTCTTTATATAAGACTTGTTTTACCATAAAATAAGAAGTTAACTATATTTTACAAAACATAGGTAATTCTTAAGTATCTACCTAAATAAGTAAAATATTGCAATAAAAAACTCAAGATATAACAAAATCACCTGAATAGACATAGAATGTTCAATACTAGTTCTTTAATGCAAAACTATAAAATTCCTAGTAGTAATAAATAGATCTTTCTTAATCTTGTTGAGGACAAGCATTAAATGTCACAAGTGAATTTCATACTAAATAGCACATTTAGAAGAAGAAAAGATTTATTGTTCTAAGTCTTAACTCATGAAAATAGTGAGTAGATTGATAATCATAGATATTTGTAGCCACATTTCTGTGTTATATCAGAAAAAATCAACAAGTATGATACAAAAAGTTTTGCTTGTTTCATTTTCCTCTTGACCATAGTTCATGCATAACATATACTACCTGACAGACTCATGGTTATCTTGACATTCTGGGGTTACACATATATATTGGGACAAAAGTAATTTGTTAGAACCTAGTTATTGGAATTGGAAAAGCTATAGTATATTCTGTTATACCTAGGAGTATCTAAGTGAGGAGGAAGAAAAATTTTGATAACAGCAGTTGTAGGAAAAGGGAGAAAGGGGAAAGAGATTTCAGGTATTGTTTTGTATTAAAGTTTAACTATAGTCTCTTAATCTATATGCCATATAGATGCATATTTTGAAAATAGGTATGGTTAATGCACTTTTATATAATACAAATTTTATAAAAATATCTGTAGTCTAAAAAACTCAATTTTTCCTCTGATCAGAGTCTGCATGTTCTCTAAATTTTCAGAGCCAGCTGTTTTCTTCTTATTTCTTTAGAAAACATAAACTTGGGGGCTGGGTGGTGGCGCTGGAGGTAAGGTGCCTGTGCTAACCTAGGACTGACTGCGGTTCAATCACCCGGTTCCCCATATGGTCCCCCGTGCCTGCCAGGAGCGACTTCTGAGTGAATAGCCAGGAATAACCCCTGAGCTTCACTGGGTGTGGCCCAAAAACCAAAAAAAAAAAATAGTAAAAAAAAAACATAAACTAATTTTAATCATCTCTACTTTTCTTTTCTTTTTAACTTTGAATGATATGGGAGTTGAATGTTAATCTTTAAAAGTGTATTATATAATATAGCACTGTAAGTAGCAAAAATATTTAGCTAGTAGAAAAATATTAGATGGACTTACAAGAATGAGGCATAAAAAATTGATACAATAAAAGCACCTATCATAAGCAGATCTCCCAGGCTCCAAAATGAGGACCTGGTGAGACGTGGTTCTGGAAGCAAACAAGCAAACTTTGATGCAGGAAATAATCCACATAGTGAAGAGGTATGAGAACAGGTTCAGGAAACATAGCACTAAAAGCAAGGAATCTCACAACATAAGCCTTCTGCTCCAAAGAAGGAAAGCAGTTTAGTGGAGGAAGACTAATGAATGGGTGTGTGTGGGCCCCGGGAGATAGCATGGAGGTAAGGCATTTGCCTTTCATGCAAAAGGTCATCGGTTCGAATCCCGGTGCCCCATATGGTCCCCCGTGCCTGCCAGGAGCAATTTCTGAGCATGGAGCCAGGAGTAACCCCTGAGCACTGCTGGGTGTGACCCAAAAACCAAACCAAAACAAAACAAAACAAAACAAAAAAAGAATGGGTGTGTGCCTTCCTCAGACCCCAGCTTTTATTGACAATAACCAGATTACATACTAGGGAAGGAGAGGAATACCAAGTAGGGAATAATACAATAATCCTATCAACAGATCACACCCTAAGTGGAGTGCAGATATTGATTAAAGTGAGTCCAATAATCCAACAACCGAAAGCAAAAAAATATATATATAAGTAGTCCAACAATTTTCTTAGTCCTTGACCCTGAATTAACATGGAAACATCAAAATAAGAACTTGACTTAATATCTGAAGTCCAATTGTCTGGAGTCTGACTTCTTTGTGTCCTGGTTATTCAAGACACCAAAGTGACCGTGTATGATCTAAGAAAGGAGTGCTGGTAAGAGCCCTCTTGGTGATAATCTGAACTAGCTCGTTCTTGTGCATGCTAATTTATTATTCTTGTATAATTTCAGTTTTACATCAAAGTATTACTGGGGCCACTGACTTTATGACTAGAGTTTCAGTATCACTCAGCTCATGACAGACAACCATTGATGATGATTACCTTGTCTCAGTGTGAAGGACCATTAAAATCTAAGGAGCTGACTTCTAGATAACAAGCCTTTGTTATAAAGATTTTATTTGGGGACTGCCATATGGATCTCTCACTGGAATTTACCATAAGTTAATTTTGCTTTTTTATATATCACCAGCACCATATGGTCTTTCATACTGTTTGGATCTTTAGCACTGCTATGCTAGACCCACAGGATTAAACTAGACCCACAAGATTAAAAATTATATTTATAAATTAGGGTGTACTTCTCAATAGAAGTTTGTTCCAGGAATCTAAGAGTATACAGAATGCTCTGTTTTATTATTTACAGAATTGGCTATCTTACAATATATGTATGCATTTTAATTGTGTTATATTTTATAATATACATGTCTATGTAAATAGGGTAATAATACTTTATGTGATATTTGTCAAAACTTTATCTAATAAATCAATATTTGCTTAACTTATCCTATTTAACTTATGTGTAAATAGGGAAAATTAAATTTTATAATTTATTAAATGTGTATTTCTCATTACTTTTATAGAAACCTAAAATTAAAGTAAAGGAAAACTCTGAGTAATCATATTTCTATAAAAATATGCTGATTTTTAAAATATTAACATTAGACCTTCTCAACATGCTAATTTAGCACATAATTTTGCTCTTGAAATACAATACTTTAAAACTTTCAAAATAGCAACTCAACATAAAAGAAGTGTTAAAGTGTATGTTGAATTATGATTGAAAGAGTGAAGGGGCAGTTTTTCTTCTAGTAATAAATAGATTGGGTCTTAAATGTATGAATTTGTAACTTTGCATATCACAAAGCACTTTAATTCTGAGAAAAATGATTTTCTATGCTGTGCATAGAAATAATAATTATGTAAAAAGTACTCAGCAAGATGAAGGAAATGGTATTTTGTCCCACCACATTGAGAATGGAACATATTTTACAATAAAAGGTATTTTACCTAATGTATTAAACTTTTCATATAATTTATTTCTCGACACAGGTAAAATTTCCAGATAGCATTTTAAAAATTCTTTTGTCAGCAAACATCAAGGTTCCACATTTATTGAAGGACTATGTCTGTACTCCTGAGATCATTATTTTATAAATGCATGCACGCACTTCAAGAATTCTATAAAACAGCAATTTTTAAAAAGCATATGCTTAAGACTCAAGTTAAGTTTGTTTAAAAATTTCATCGACTTGAATTCCAAAAGTTTTCAGAAATACAATAAGATATTAATCTAAATTTTTCTACATCAAAAACAAAATAAATTACTCAATCAAACTAATAGTAGAAAGAACACATACCTGGAAAACAAAATACATGAGTTCAGTAGATTACATTCATTTAGTTTATCATGTGTTTTGCAAATAAAATGCAGCAATCATCATATAAATTTATCTATATAAATTCTATTATTAACAAACATATTTCATTAATTCCATTCTTTAAATTAATCTCTACAATGAAATTAATCATTAAACTTATATTTTATAGATTATTTTGGTCTTTAGTTTGTAATTGAAAAAAAGAGTAAAAGACAGCTAGCTAATCAAAGAGGATTTCCTTATGATCAATAACATGTAAAATTATTTAGAGTCTGACTATTACTCAAATGATTTGACACTTCAACAGAATGATATAAACCAGTTCCAAAGATTGGATTCTAATCTGATTGACCAATAGCTTCTGAAAGTGAAATGGGAAGGACTGCAGAATATGATACCAAGGAGAGTTTAGAAAAACGAAAACACATAATCTATCGTTCATTCATTGAAGGCTCTCAGATCAAAATATGTTAGATTATACTTCAAAAATTAATAGCAAAAAAGTGACAACCATTGGATTCCAATGCTGTATAACTTATATTCCCGGTACTGTACACTGTGAAGCATTTTGCTGAATAAGATGAGTGGCAGAAAACTACACATGGTGCCTGACACTTGGAAGGCTCCTAGCTGGTGTCCTGGCAGACGTGCTAGGTAAAGAAGCCCATCTGGTAGACTTGGAGGAGAACTGAGGTCAGTATTGTAGACCAAGTTGCTGATGTAAAAAAAAAGTTACAGGAATAATTTGAATAGAACAGGAATCTACCAAGAGACTTTAAAGAGAGTAGTTGGAGGTCCAGAATGATAGCACAGTGATAGGACATTTGCCTTGCATGCAGCAAACACAGTATAGACCCGGATTTGAATTCGAGCATGCCATATAATCTCCAAGCCCGCCAGGAATGATTTTTGAGTGTTCATTCAGGAGTAACGCCTGGGCATTGTTGCATGTGGCCCCCAAACAAAACAAAACAAAACAAAACAAAAAAGAGCTGTTGGACATAATAACAGATTAGTTCAAATGAGTCATAGCATGAGAACTAAAACTGACAAGAAGTTTTTGAGATTTAATGTCATCTTCTGGACTGGAACATTTAATACTCTCATCAATGTGCATTTCACTAATATTTTTATTACTATTAAATAACATTGATTTGCTAATTAATATTCACTTTATTAAGATTTAATTAAATATTTTATATGTTATTTCATGTGGTTATTTAAAATCATGCATGTGTTTTTTAAATTCAAGTTTTCTTATAATTTTCATATGTGCTATTTTCTCTAGTTTGTATTAATTACCAATATTAACAAATCTATTACCATAGTTTCTGGTATACAATATTCCAACATCATACTCTTAACAGAGTCAATATTTTTTCCTCTAATCTACAAGTCAATTTACCCTCTTGTCAGAATCTCACTCTGTAACACAGAAGGGTCTGTCTGTTAGTAATTTCATATTATCAAATAATATGAAAGGTTATTCTGTATTTTCTCCCTGACACTTTTACTTCACAAAGACTGCATGTCTAGTCCCATCCATGTGCTGTAAATGGCCTGGTGTCATCTTTTCAATTTTGTTATGTCCCACATATGAGAGAGACTATTCTGTAGTTGGGACAAGTATTTTATTGAAGGGAAGAGATAGCAAGTGCAGGAGACTCTACGGGCCCCTCCTCTTATTTTATAATTCAAGTAAATCTATATAATTTATAGTGATTTTTCACATGATTCTTTTTGTCATTATATGTATAATTTTTGCATACATCATCCATTTCTAAAATAGTTCCTGGGGCCTGAGAGTTAGTAAGAGAAAGGCACTAGTTTTATATATGGCCCATTCAGTACTGGTCCTCTCAACACTACACATGGCATTTGAGAATCCCAAGAATATTCCCTGAGTACAGAACCTGACTTGAAATTTGAAATATGCTACGTCTGCAAGCCCCATAATTAAATCCATAAAATAAAATAAAAGTAATTGTCATAAAATATGACCTTCTGGTAATTAAAAAAATTGTTTTTGGTTTTTGGGTCACACCCGGCAGCTCTCAGGGGTTACTCCTGGTTCTATGCTCTGAAATCGCTCCTGGCAGGCTCTGGGGACCATATGGGATGCCAGGATTCAAACCACCATCCTTCTGCATGAAAGGCAAACACCTTAACTCCATGCTATCTCTCCAGCCCAATGGTAATTGAAAGTATTTTTATTCAACATTGATTTGCAACAATGTTTCTCAACCAGGGGCTCTACTTGCATCTTATGTCTAAAAATCACTGACTGGCAGAGAATTATACATAATATTGACCATGTAGAATTATTTTACAGAAGCCAGAGCCAGAGGTCAGAGCAGGGAAGTCACTGACTCCACAAGCCAGGGGTTTGCAGCTGCTGGATCCACAGCTCACTGAGTAGCAGGTTCCAGATCCATAGCCCGGAATTTTATCTATTCAACATTTAAGATGATATCAAATACTTAAGTTAGCGTTCTTTGTTCTAAAGAGTAGTTATTCAGGGTGAAATATAAACCCATTATTCCTAAATTTTTCCACTGAATTACATAGTACCTTTATTGCATATCCTTGAATAAGAATATCAGAGTGAATAATTATCAGAAAAATGCAGGTACTACATTACTTTTGCCAGAAAATACATGGTCATTTCAATAACTTAAAATTCATATAGTCATTTTATTTGTACCCTGACTTTTTCAATCATGAATAATGCTAATTGGATAATTTTATTTATTTTAAGAACTGTTTATAACTATGAGCTAATATGCTATCTTCATAAGGTTCAATATAGTATATATAAATTAAATAATTAGGTAATCAATAAAATTTTTGATATTGAAATATAAATTTATATGAGTTAACATATTAAAATGTAAATTTTATATACAATTTAAGTAAAAAAACTGAAACCTCTAAAATCAGTGCCTATTCTCAACTTTCTAGAATTTCAAATTATTATATTTTGATTATGTTTAATCATAATATAACACTGATAAATCATGGTAAAAAAGCAAAATTGATCAAACATTACAATACAATTAACTTTTTTTGATTTTTGAACCACATTTGGTGACGCTGAGGGATTACTCTTGGCTATGAGCTCAAAAATTGCTTCTGGCTTAGGGGACCATATGGGATGCTGGGGATTGAACCTTGGTATGTCCTAGGTCGGTGTGTGCAAGACAAACAGCCTACCGCTTGCTACACCGCTTTGGCTTCACAATTAACATTATTTTATAGGAAAATATAAACACATTAATTTTCAAGCAGAATCTAAACTTTATTTTTAATGAATTATTGAGTTATCCAATTTTCAGATAAATTCATTTTGTGTCCAGTATCTGGGATCACAGAAAGTTTTGACTGAGATAGTCAAAGAATGAGAGGAAAAACCTATTTAGAGATGATGAGGTCAAAAGAGTGTGAGAAGAGAAGAATAGGTGGCAGTGGAACACAAAGTAAGAGATGAACTGACATGAACCTTAGCAGCCAGATCCATAGGTTGGTCTACAATATGAAGAATGGCAGGGTAGACAAGTCAGGTAGGAAGGGCGGCAGAAGCCAGAGCCAGAGGTCAAAGCAGGGAAGCCACTGACTCCACAAGCCAGGGGTTTGCAGCTGCTGGATCCACAACCCACTGAGTAGCAGTTTCCAGACCCATAGCCCAGGGAGCAGCTGCTGCTGGGTTCACAGCCCAGAGACCCAGTGTAGGATGACTGGCAGGGACTGCAGAACATGGAAGGCTTGGGGCGGTAGCAGGAGGACTGGCAAGGTCTGCAGTGGGTGGAGGGTCTTGAGCCATAGGAAGTGGATTGGCAGGAGTTGGGCACCACACAGGGTGTCTGGCGCCTGATGGGCTCACAGCTGGTCTCCCCACAGCCAGTGTAGAGAGAGGATCCCAGTTGGCAGGTGCTGGGAGCGCAGATCTCGGTGGTGTAAACCAGGTTACTGGGATAAGCGGAGCCGCAGGAAGTTCCAGAGTAGCACAGGGCACTCCCAAGAGAGCTGGAGGAGAAATTTCTGGAGCAGCAGTTGCTGGACATTTTATCAGGAGATGAGATCACTTGAGTTAGAGTGAATTGATTCTGAGGTTTAATGTCATCTGCTGGGCTGGAGCCTTTTTATACTCTGAAATGGGTGTGCCATTCATCATATTCACATGACCAACACAAAGAATCCCTCACATCACTATGAGAATTACGTAACATTTTATAATCAATGAGAAGTGTTTTTTACCATCTCATTTAAATTACAGGTGAATTATTAGGTAGCTGCAGCCTAATCTAATGAGCTCTTCACTGTCAAAAATGCTATGACTACTCTGCTAAGGCTTAGTAATCTCTTCTGGGAAAATCCCTAGTCTCTCTCTTGACCAAGACAATATTTCTCTACTTTTACTTGATTTGCTTTCTTCCATGAACAAGTATTTAAAAAGAGCTGTTTTTCTTCCTTTGGTTATATAAATATTTATCATGATTTTTGTTTTTTCTCTAAATTTGTTTGTTCCCTGAGGTTATTTTTCCACGTCTTGCTTACTAGTTTTCCATTTTTTCTCATATCCATTAGAGGAATAAAAGTGATCAGAAGCATTGAGTTATATAAGAGATTTTAGAGATATATCAGGGAATGTATTTAGGTACAACAATATCAGTGTATTTGTGCACTTATTTGAGGATTAACATGCCAAAATCTTTGGAAACACTTTTTCCTTTGAAACTCCATTTTCTTGGGTTAGTCAACTTTATATTTAAATAGAATTTGACTAAAAGCATGTACAGTGCCATTGGACTCTACTATTTGACCGATCCTCAACATGTACAGACTATTTTCATGATAACTATTCTTAAAATAATGCTGCTTAAAAAAAGCTGCACTTTATTTGTTCTATCAGTTATCACTACTTCCATTCTTTAGAATTCTAGAAATCTTGTATTATAGAACTTATAGAATAGTTTGCTGCTTATACAAACATTATACAAACGTTCTTTCATAGATTTCTCATGAATCAGTTTGGTATGAACGCTGGTGACCTGGAACCAAAAAAATTACACTCTCCATGGAAATATTTATGTATGGCTATACCAATGAAGGTAGAAATAAAAGAGATAACTGAAATTTTTACCTTTCTTAATGTAATTTAGATGAAATTGAGTTAACGTACATGCATTCTCCCTTGGTCATTTTTGTTTTGTTTTGTTTTTTGGGTCACACCTGATGATACTCAGAAGTTACTCCTGGGTATGCTCAGAAATCTTCCTGGCTTGGGGGCCATATGAAACGCCAGGGATTGAACTGCAGTCCATCCTAGGTCAAATGCTTGCAAGCTAAATGCTTTGCCACTGCACCACCTCTCTGGCCCCTAAATTGGTTATTTTATGTATTATTTGTTCAGAGATATTGATCTTCAAAGACAGCTTTGACTTAGAGGTTCCTCTGGATATCTTTATTTTTAACAGAATTACATGAAAATTTCCCAATTATTGTAATAGGTATTGCTGCTATAAATATGGTATATATACATATATATGAAATTATTTTTGCTAAACATCCTACAGATCCTTTTGCAGAGAAAATACTACCATAACTAGATTAATGAACTAAAATATTAAAAAAATTCACTAACTTTCAGAGCAATTATCTGAGTATGAAGTCAGTTTTGTAGAAGGGTGTAAAAAAATTCAATGTATGTCAATTATGTCTAAATATTCAGTGCACAAAGCTAATAAAATTATTTCTGGTTATAAATATGAACAGAAACATTAAGATGATCATCAAAGTCTCAAGATAATGCAAAAATAAAATATTGAAATATTAATAATTGATTAAGTTAATACATAAATATTTATGACCGAGGAAATACTAAGGGATATAAAAAGTTGACCAAATATCAGTGTGATAACAAATCTATAGAATTATCAATGTATAAATAAATTAAATAATATAAAACTAAAGAATAATTGTCAATAGTAAATAAAATTATTTTCTAATTAAAACAGATGATCTGAGGGAGAAACATGATATTTGATCCCTGGCACCCAGATAATAATACTTCATGCCTCTCAGAAATGATCTCTGAGTGTAGAAATAGAACCTCCCAAATAATATTAAATATAATGAAACAGGGACCTACGAGTACAGTAATTGCCTGTATGTGGCAACATGAGTTTATCCCTTGCATAAATTTTGGTTTCCCAAACCCACCAGAAGTAATTTCTGAGTGCAAAGCCAGGAGTAACAAAGCCTTGACCACTACTAGGTGTGTACTCAAAATAAAGCAAGTAACAAATATATATGTATATATAAGTAAAGGAGCAGGAAAGGGTAAAATGTAAATAAACATCAGGAAACACAAAGAAATATGGTACTTCTACTTCATTAACCTTAAATTTTGATCATTGATAAGGCATTTATTAGACAATAAAGCAAGTAAGAGAACAATTCCGTCATGCTTCCAGGAAAATGCACCATTAATTTTATTGTTTATTTAAAGGTCATTCTAAAGCTTCCCAATCCTCTAATAAAATCACCACGGCTAGTACGCATCACATTAAATATCACATTAAATGTATAGTAACTCAAATTAAAATTGTATTTCTTCAATCCTAGAAGCCACATTTAAATTGCTGAATGAACTCATGTGGCTAATGGGAATCATATATAGGAAAGTATCAACTATTTTTAGCTGCTTACAATGTTCTATGGAACATCATTTCCTTAGATATCATTGTTCATATGCAAATACTCTACATTTGTTTTCTAAAAAATGATAGCAATATTAGGACATAACCCTTTTATTTTGATTCAGATTCAATATATTAGTAGAGAATGTATTAGCAGCAGAAAATTATGACTACAATTTTTTTCTTTATCTAAACATCTTGATTACAAATATGTGTGTGGTTAGGTTTCAGTCATGTAAAGAACACCCCTCCTTCACCAGTGCAACATTCCCAACACCAATGTCCCAAATCTCCCTCCCTCCCAAACCACCCCACCTGTACACCAGACAGACTTTCCAGTTCCCTCATTCATTCACATGATTATGGTAGTTCTCTGTGCAGTTGTTTCTATAACTGCACTCACCACTCTTTGTGGTGAGCTTCATGAAGTGAGCTGGAAGTTCCAGTCCTCCTCTCATTTTCTCTGAGGATTGTTGCGAAAACGAATTTTGTTTTTCTTAAAACCCATAGATGAGTGAGACTATTCTGTGTGTCTCTCTGTCACTCTGACATATTTCACTCAGCATGATAGATTCCATGTACATCCATGTATAGGAAAATTTCATGACTTCATCTCTCCTGATGGCTGCATAATATTCCATTGTGTATATGTACCACAGTTTCTTTAGCCATTCACCTGTTGAAGGGCATCTTGGTTGTTTCCATAGCCTGGCTATTGTGAATTATACTGCAATAAATATAGGTGAGAGGAAGGGGGTTTTGTGTTGTATTCTTGTGTTCTTAGGGTATATACCTAGGAGTGGAATAGCTGGGTCGAATGGAAGCTCAATTTCCAGATTTTGGAGGAATCTCCATATTGCTTTCCATAGAGGTTGGACTAGACGGCATTCCCACCAGCAGTGGATAAGAGTTCCTTTCTTTCCACATCCCCGCCAGCACTGACTGCTCTCATTTTTTATGATGTAAGCCAATCTCTGTGGTGTGTGATTGTATCTCATCATTGTTTTGATTTACATCTCCCTGATTAATGATGAGGACCATTTTTTCATGTACCTTTTGGATATTTGTATTTCTTTTTTATCAAAGTGTCTGTTGATTTCTTCTCCCCATCTTTTGATGGGATTAGATGTTTTTTTCTTGTAAAGTTCTGTCAGTGCCCTGTATATTTTGGATATTAGCCCCTTATCTGATGGGTGTTGGGTGAATAGTCTCTCCCACTCGTGGGTGACTCTTGTATCCTGGACACTATTTCTTTTGAGGTGCAGAAGCTTCTCAGTTTAATGTATTCCCATCTGTTGATCTCTGCTTCCACTTGTTCGGAAAGCATAGTTTCCTCCTTGAAGATGCCTTTCGTCTCAAAGTCATGAAGTGTTTTACTGATGTGTTGTTCTATACACCTTATGGTATCTGGTCTGATATCGAGGTCTTTAATCCATTTGGATTTTACCTTCGTACATGATGTTAAATGGGGGTCTATGTTTGCTTTTTTGCAAGTGGCTAACCAGTTCTGCCAGCACCACTTGTTGAAGAGGTTTTCCCTGCTCCACTTAGGATTTCTTGCTCCTTTGTCAAAAATTAGGTACTTGTATGTCTGGAGAACATTGTCTGAGAACTGAAGCCTATTCTACTGATCTGAGGGTCTGTCTTTATTACAATACCATGCTGTTTTGATAACTATTGCTTTGTAGTACAGTTTAAAGTTGGAGAAAGTAATGCCTCCCATTTTCTTTTTTCCTAGGAGTGCTTTAGCTATTTGAGGGTGTTTATTGTTCCAGATGAATTTCATAAGTGTTTGATCCATTTCTTTGAAGAATGTCTTGGGTATTTTTAAGGAGATCGCATTAAATCTGTATAATGCTTTGGGGAGTATTGCCACTTTAATGATGTTAATCATGTCAATCCATGAGCAGGGTATGTTTCCAATTCTGTGTCTCTTCTCTTATTTCTTGTAGCAGGGCTTTATAGTTTTCTTTGTATAGGTCCTTCATGTCTTTGGTCAAGTTGACTCCAAGATATTTGAGTTTGTGTGTCACTAATATGAATGGGATTGCATTCTTGACTTCCTTCTCTTCCCTATCATTATTGGTGTATAAAAAGGCCATTGATTTCTGTGTGTTAATTTTGTAGCCTGACACTTTGCTATATGAGTCTATTCTTTCTAGAAGCTTTTTGGTAGAGTATTTAGGGTTTTCTAAGTAGAGTGTCATGTCATCTGCAAACAATGAGAGCTTGACTTCTTCCTTTCCTATCTGGATTCCCCGATATCTTCTTCTTGCCTGATCACTATAGCAAGCACTTCCAGTACTAAGTTGAAGAGGAGTGGTGAGAGCGGACAGCCTTGTTTTGTACCAGAATTGAGAGGAAAGGCCTTTATTTTTTTTTCCATTGAGGATAATATTTGCCATTGGCTTGTGGGAGATGGCTTCAACTAGATTGATAAACGGTCCTTTCATTCCCATCTTGCTGAGTATTTTTTTTATAAAGAATGGGTGTTGGATTTTATCAAATACTTTCTCTGCTTTTATTGATATGATCATGTGATTTTTACTTTTATTGTTGTTGATGTTGTGTATGATGTTGATAGATTTATAGATGTTTAACCATCCTTGCATTCCTGGGATGAAAACTACTTGGTCCTATTGTATGATCTTTTTGATGATTCATTGGATCCTATTTGCTAAGATATTATTGAAGATCTTTGCATCTGCATTCATCAGGGATATTGGTCTGTAATTTTCTTTTTTGGCAATATCTCTGTCTGGTTTTTGTATTAATGTGATGTTGGCTTCATAAAAGCTGTTTGGGTGTGTTCCCGTTTTTTCAATTTCACGGAAGAGCCTGGCTAGGATTAGTAGTAGCTCCTCTTGAAAGATTTGAAAGAGGGGCCCAGGAGATAGCATGGAGGTAAGGCGTTTGCCTTTCATGCAAAAGGTCATCGGTTTGAATCCTGGTGCCCCATATGGTCCCCCGTGCCTGCCAGGAGCAATTTCTGAGCATGTAGCCAGGAGTAACCCCTGAGCACTGCCGGGTGTGACCCAAAAACCAAAAAAAAAAAAAAAAAAAAAAAAGATTTGAAAGAATTCATTAGGAAATTCATCGGGGCCTGGGCTTTTATTTTTGGGCAGATGTTTGATTACAGTTTCAATTTCCTCACTAGTGATGGAGGTGTTTAGATATGCTACATCCTCCTTACTTAACTGTGGAAGGTTATAAGTGTCCAAGAATTTTTCATTTCTTCTAGGTTCTTATATTTAGTAGCATAAAGTTTCTCAAAGTAGTCTCTGATTACCCTTTGGATCGCTGCAATATCTGTAGTGATCATCCCTTTTCATTTCTATTACTGTTTATCAGGTTTCTCTCTTTATGAGTATTGCCAATGGTCTATCAATCTTGCTTATTTTTTCAAAGAACCAACTTCTGACTACAAAAATGTTAATATTTTATATTATGCTATATAAAACTGGATAATTTGTGTAACTACATTTTGAGATAACTATATCTATCTATGGTAATTAACACTTATATTAGTTAAAATACAGAAATGTATAAACATACATATACATATATTAACTTTATTTATTTTTAACCTGATTGATACTTACCTTTCAACATACGCTATTAGAATGCAATTCCCAATCTGTTTTGTAACTTTTATGAAGGAAATTTGAGCTTATCTCACACTCTTGTTCCTATATTTTCCCTTTTATAATTGTTCATTGATTTAACTTTATTATACCTAAGTATGCACCTTTATATTTATTAAGCATTGGGTCTGTACAGGTTTTGAATTTATAGAATAACCCTACTTTTTTTCTTGGAACTATACCTCTATTATGTTTTATTTTTTAAACTTGCTACAACCTTGATTATAACTATTTTAGTTTTTATTGAAAATACATATATATAGATATATAAATCTAGTTTTGTATTTATTATTAAATTGAAATTGTTATAGATTCTAGAACATTTCATTTATTTTTTAACTAACTTTAAAACATTTTAAGACATTAAAAAAAGGAAATTTATGCTTAGGTCAAAGTTATTGGAAATCAATGGGCCTCAGTATCTGTTCATTGTGGCTTATTTAACAGTTTTACACAGTGGCCGTGATTTGCATAGCTATTTCACAGTTGAGTTTACAGGTGTACAATGTTCCAAAATTCTACCACCAGTACATCTTTGCTTCATCTATGCTCCTGGGTTCCCTCCCACCCACAGGAAAACTAATGGAAGGCACATTTTGAAGCTTGTTTATTGTGGTTTGATTTTGCTTCCTTCAGTGCTGTAAGTTAGATATATGTACATACACAACAGCTCTACAACTCTTAATGTAAACAAGTCTTGACACCTACCATTTCTCTTCCCCGCTTGATGTCTTTCCTTCCCTATCCTTCATTCATTGATCTCTATTCTAACTTCTCTGATGTCTATTAAGTGTGTGTTTGTGTGTGGAGATTCCCAAGTTATTATTGAGTGTACAGCAGAACACTTTCAGCAATATTAAATCAACCAGGCTGCCTGTTCTTTTCTATGGCCTTAAGATGCAGTATTGCTCAGGCTTTGCAATGTTGCAGACTACTGCTCTGGGGACTAAAGAACAACATTCAGAAATTCTCAGAGCCATGTGATGTTGGGTATAGGAGAATGATTGTGTTCACCAAATGCATGAGACCTATTAAGGCACAATATTCAATTTTCTCTAAGACTACATGTATATCAAATATATAATTATTTTAATTAAAATCATTAAATGCATAATTTGTTAATAATAACAAGAAGATTATAGTTCTCTACAAATTTTACTCACCTATTTTTCTCTTAACAATAACAATTCAAGTCACTTAAAATTTATTTCTAATATTTTATTTTCATGTAGCATAATCTTCTATCAAGTATATGAAATATATTTAAAATATATATACACTACATTTTATTTATCTTTTAGAATATATTTTAAATATTATTTTCAAAATGTAAATAATTTTGCTTGGGTGCATTACTACTGAATTTGCATTGTATCTACATATATACATTTGTAATTGTTTATTATTGTTATATAAAATTATATCTTGGGGCTGGAGAGATAGCATAAATGTAAGGCATTTGCCTTGCATGCAGAAGGTCAGAAGGCCAGTGGTGGGGCCGGGCAGTGGTGCTGAAGGTAAGGTTCCTGCCTTGCCTGTGCTGACCTAGGATGGACCACGGTTCGATCCCCCGGTTCCCCAAATAGTCCGCCAAGCCAGGACCGACTTCTGAGAGCATAGCCAGGAGTAACCCCTGAGCATTACTGGGTGTGGTCCAAAAACCAAAAAAAAAAAAAAAAAAAAAAAAAAAAAAAAAAAAAAAAAAGGCCAGTGGTTCGAATCCTGGCATCCCATATGGTCCCCCGAGTCTGTCAAGAGTGATTTCTGAACATAGATCCAGAAGTAACCCCTGAACACTGCCAGGTATGACCTAAAACCCCAAAAAATAAAAATAAAAAATTATAACTCAATTTATAGTAAAACATAAAAATCTCTATTTGTATTAATATATCTACTTATATTACCTAGATAATTAAATTGGCAAAACTCATTAGTATGACATGCTAAGATAATCTTTTATAAATTCTTTTAAACAAAACCACAATTAATAAGGGTCTTATATATTTATGGTTCACTATACCACTTAAGAGATATTCAGGATTATTGATACTTTGGTGAAAATAATTGGAGAGTTCTAAATTATAACTTTGGACCACATCTGACTTTTTGAACTACTACAAGCCCTGAATTGTTTAAAATTTCTTTACTTTCCAAATTCTTAGTTTATTTTCTGGTGAAAATTAGTTATTTGTGACTTATTTGAACATTCACTATCAAAAAAGATCAGAAATTTACAATATAAAGTTTGATTACAAAATTGACAAAATAAAAATATATTGATCACATAATTTGGAGTTTATTTGGGAGTCACATCTGGTGATGCTTTTGTCACATCTGGTGATGACTTTGCACTCAAGAATTATATAAGGTGCTGAGGACCATATGATATGCTGGGACACAAACTTAGCACATACAAAGCAAATGTCAGCCCTTAATCACAGAATTTTGGTGAATAAAATACAAACATTGACTTCTAAAGCAGAAATTTGAATTTATTTTTAAGCAAAGACAAGATATCTAACTTCAAATATGTTTATATTTGGGTTAGAGAAAGTTTACATGATGATAATCAAGAAAGAAAATTTAAAGATAAAGAGTAATTACAGAAGCATTCATAAAAATGGTAAACAAGGTCAAAGTGTAACAAGATGATCCTTAGCAGCCAGATCCACAGGTTGGTCTACAATCTGAAGAATGGCAGGGCAGACAAGCTGAAAAGGAAACTAAATAAAACAAATTCAAAACCACCAACTACTAACTAATTTGATACTAAAAATCTATAGATATAAGACAAGTGATTAGTAAATAATTAATTCTGCTTATTCTGATACCTGAATTTATAGTAGCATCTCTTTGATCTATCATCAACTCTGACATTAGTAAATTACAACAGAAATCAATGAGATGGGTATTAGAATAAATAAAGTCAATGGAATGGTAAATTTTGTAGAAACAATTCAGGAAGAAAATACAAACAAAATTGATTTTAGAGCAGAATTAGACTTTATTTATCTAATAATTGGGATATAATATATTCAGATAAAATGAATCAGTGACCTGTATTTGAGGTCACACACAGCTGAGAACAATATTGTAAGAGTAATATTGTAAGAGATTAACACAATATGAGAAGAGAAGCATTGGGGACAGTAGAATATAAAGTGAGAAATGAACTGAGATGATCCTTAACAGCCAGATCCACAGGGTGGTCTATAACATGAAGACTGGCAGGGCACAGATGTCAGGTAGGAAGGGTGGCAAAAGCCAGAGCCAGAGGTCAGAGCAGGGAAGCCACTGACTCCACAAGTCAGGGGTTTGCAGCTGCTGGATCCACAGCCCACTGAGTAGCAGCTTCCAGAACC